>JAHPZR010017363.1:0-30000 GCA_019787425.1 Platygyra sinensis
GATGAAAACATCTTCTATCAATTTATGATTGACAAAGAAGTAAATAAAAAGATGATTGATGCACTGGGCATTGTTGATGACAAGATTCTAGGCTCTCCAAAGAGTTTGAGACGGAAGAATATTCCGCCTCCTCTGAACACACAAAAATCCAGTCCAGTCCCTTTTGCAAAAGAAAGGCATCAATGGGAGGAGCCATTTGGTAAGGATAATGTTAATAGTAGTACCATTTTTTCTCAAACATGTCTAAATGAATTGAGATTGAAAATTTGGAGTTCAGAGACCTGGGGCCCTGCATTTCTTGTGTATCTAAAATTGGAGAAGTGTGCCTGAATCTTCTGTTCATTTTAAGAATATGTTGATATAACAGCTTTGTAATCGCAAGGTTCAAGATTTTTGCTATGGCTTTGCAGGCCTGAAATGTTTCCAGGGCTTTTGGGAATTAAATGGGACCCAGCTATTATTCAGATACCAGCTATTATCAAATGAATGTCTTTGTGTACTTAAAGAATTACAATAGACAACTTATTATAAATTAATGCCCTCACTGGCTGGCAGTCAGTATAACCAAACAGAGATTAGTTTAAAGAACTTTTTATCACTGGGCAAAACCAAATCCAGTCATGTGTAATGGTCCCATGTGTTGTTTCTTTGCACTATGGTGTATGTAAGTGATTATAAATTTGTGACTGTTTAGATTACCAAATATCGCCTGATAGTCCAGATTTCTTTCCATCAAGTGGCAGCTCAAACAACCAGTCACCCAGACCAGGTATCAACACTGCACGGTATAATTTGATCCCATGCTTATTGTTCATGGTTTCATTCTGAAACTTTCGTTCACTCATAACATAAGTGTGACTTTATTTTGTATTTTGTTCTTTGAAGTCATTTTAAGAGAAATAACTACAGCAGAACTGTTGGATCCAGATGGACCTTATATCACAAAGAATGTCATTGTAAGTTGTCATTTTCCTCCTTGCATTGATGTCTCCTATAGTTCTATTGTCCGGGGGCAGGGGGGGGGGTACTCCCATATATGGGCTATAGAGGTACGTGCCGCTGCCGCAGAATAGGGTATGGTTTTTGAGGTTCTCGGTCCTTAAATAGGGCATCTTTTTTGACCCTTTTGTAACTGTGTTCCTGGTGTGGTCCTTAGATAGGATAGCTAAATTGTATTATCTAATACTGGAGTGTGAAAACGCCCGCCTATACGAATGTTTTAATTTAAACATGATGTATCCTCTAAAGTATTAACAAAATGATTTTGCAACAGAAGTTTAACAACCCTGAATATGCTGTCATTTTTCGTGTTTGGGCTTTAAAAAGGGTATCAATTTTTGCTTTCTTAGTCCTTAAATAGGGTTAGGGTTCAAGAACCTTTGCAGCACACCCCTATCCAAAATACGCAGGAGTACCCTGGGTTCTATTAGCATGGTTGTTTTTTTAAGCATTAAGATACAATTATAGTGCAGAAAACCTGTATTTTGAAAACACAAGCGGAAGTTTGGGAGATTGAGAAATACTGTGGGAACACACTTGGCAACATACAAGAATTTCCACATGTGCCTTTTTGAGTTCCCCCAACCTTCCATGAGTGTTTCTGTTACTTGATAGAAACACAGAGAACATTTTTTCCATTTCTTTTAGAAAATTCCACAACAACAAAAAAACTTGTTTACTTTGATCAATTAAAGATCAATTCTCTTTGCTCACCTGATCATTTCGTCAACAGAAAGTTGTGCTAGTTCGGTGTTTCAATTTTTAACCAGTCAGCGCACGTTTTCTTTGGCTATTTTCTAAATATTGTGCATCTGACAATAATATTGTTTCTGGTTGAGAGCAAACTATAAAAGGCAGCTGTGTCCACAGGCTTCTAATGACTGCTATAAAAGTCATTTAATATATTTTTTCACTCTCTTTTTGTCTCTGTGTAGGTAAAGAGTGATGCCGTAGGCTTTGGTTTTGTTGTCCGAGGCTCCAGTCCTGTCTACATACAAACAATAGATCCTAAAGGACCAGCAGCTGCTGCTGGTTTAAAGGTGGGTGGAGCAATCATGCAGTCTTCACCTTTGCAGCTGCTGGTTAGCTGGTTAGGTTATTCTGCTTCCCTCCCTCTCTTTTCACTTTGTTCTTTTTTACTTCATTTTGCTTGGAAGGTACCATGGCCTCACAATTAGCATGCTTGACTCTGGATCAAGTCATCCCAGCTCTAGCCCTGGCCAGGGATATTGTGTTGGATTTTAAAGCGACACAGTCAGCTTTTTGACTGCGCTGACCTGGACGCTAGTTTTCTCACTTTGAAAAAAGCTTACCTCAACCTGAAATCAAAGTTCATCTAGAAATCCGCTTCATTTTTCCTAGTGTTTTGCTTGATTTACAATCGTTTACTGAAAAACCTGTTTTTGAGTGTCCTTTTGCTCATCCTATGATTTTATTTTTATCATATCTGGTTAAAAACAGTATTGCGTCTCTGGTATATGCAAATTAGCTATGGAATGGTATGTGATGCGCATGTGCGCCAGCTGACTGTGTCCCTTTGAGGCAAGACACTCTACTCTCATAGTACCTCTCTCCACCCAGGCTTGGTGAATACAATAAACTAGCATCTCATTCTGGAAGTGGGGAGGGGGTTAGGGGTAGAAATACTGTCAGTCACTTCATGCTACATATAAACCAGAGATAAATGCTAACCTGATGGGGTGCCTTGCTCATATGCAGACTTAACACTGTACAATAATTGACTAGGATATTTCCTTTCCATGCAGGTACGGATGTTTCTAAAGAGTGTGAATGGTAAAGATGTGCTCTACTGGAACCACAGACAGGTCTCTCAGGAGATTTTGAGGGGGCAGAATATTGTGCACCTGGTAGTTATGACTCACTTCAAGGGTGTGGTTCAGTAGCACTTCTCTCTCATGTTGTTGGGAAAAATTTTAGGGAAATGATCACTCACACTAAGTGCTTCTTTATTTGAATTGCTCAAAACAAATCCACAAAGTAAATGAGTTTCATTTTACCAAGAATTTTGTAAAAAATAATGATGAGTATACTGTATGTCTGTATAACAGAATTAGTTGATTAAATTCATTTGTAATAGATTTAAATGAGATGTTTTTGAAGAAGGAAAGAGATACTTTATTTTATTTGGAAAGCAATTTTTAGAGACTTGATATCAATTTTATGTATGAAAAAAAAAACCAATGAATCATAACAATCCAGTGTATGTGTAAAAAATAATATTCTGTGCTTGTACCAATGTTATTGTTTTAGACAAGTTGTAATCCTACTTTTTGGTACACTAATTTGTTAACTTTCTTCTCAAATCCCTTACCTTGGTCTTTTTCAACTCGAACCTTAACATGTCATGGTGCAAAGAACCAGTCTTTCGCATCATTTTGTGATATTAAGTTGGTTAATTAACCTGGTGTGAAAATATTACCTTCAGGGTGTGTGGTTTATAGGACAGTGTTATGATTGAGGGGCTTGAGAGAGCAAATCTTCTGATTTTTTTTACATGTAACAGGCAGCTTTTATTGTTCAGTAAAAAAAACCTAACAGGGACACTAGTAGAATTTAAAACATGACAAAGAATGAAAAATTATGACTTCAACTACTGCCAGGCTCAACGAATTAAATAATCAATAACACTGTACAGTTTAAGCACTGATGATTATATTTAATGGATACGTTTTACATTTCACATGTTGAAATGCTTTTGACTTCTGAAATCTTTTCTTTCAGTAAAAATTAATATTGACATAAAATCAAAATGTAAAATGGTCAGTGAAGTTGCCAGCTGTCATTTTTGACAGGTAACTATCAGCTGATAAACCAGTCTACAGAAATAACTTTCGTTATTTTTGTTTTAAAACAATATTACCCGGTAAATGGTCCCTTGACAGAAATTACTCTACAAGAAGCATTTCAAAACCACTATCTTTTTGAGAAGAATATTCTCTTAACTTAATTGGTATTAAATTAGCCAAGCTTTATTAGCCGACTAACTCAGTTCACTGGGTAAAGTAGTTCTTTGCCGCTGATTCCAGCCTTCAACTGTTCAAGTGCGGTAAAATTCAATTTTGTTCTAGCGCTTGCTGTATATGTTGCAATGTGTGGACTAAGAATCACATTTGGCATGTTTAACAGTGGATGATCTCTTGGAAGTATTGCTGGTTCTGTCACATCCAGAGCAGCTGCTTTGATGACTCCATTCTGTAATGCTGCAGTGAGATCATTGTGATTGACAGTTCCCCCACGGCCTACATTGATCAAGGTTGCTGTGGGCCTCATGTAACTAAACTCCTTAGATGAAATTAAGTTACTGGTTTGGGCTGTGAGTGGCACACACAAGACTACAAAGTCTGATTCTTTCAAGAGCTCCTTCAGTTCTGCACAAAATTTAACCCCTGCAAAAAAATCAAAATTCACCATTCTAAATTCTAATGATTTGACAACACTCATGGGTAGCATTTCAAAAAGAAAAAATAATACATTCTGATTAAGGGTCAAGGGGGACTACATTTTATTCTGCCAATAACTAGTGCAAGCAACAGCTGATTATTTCCTACCTAAATATTTTTCCTGCTCCTCTTTTCGAGTCTGACTATGATACAAGATGTTCATTTTAAAACCTTTTGCCCGTTCAGCAACAGCTCTTCCAATGTTTCCCAAACCAACAATGCCAATAGTAGAGCCAGTTACTTGATGACCAGGAGGAATAAATTGAGTAATGCACTGGAGAAAAACAAATTAAAAAGGACAGAATGAATTAATCTGTTACACTAGTGTCAGTTAACCAAATTAGGACGAGAACTTGCAAAATTATATTTTTACTGCAATGGTTGGCACACTGGTAAGATTGCTGAGTCTATAAAACTGTTCAAAGAGATCTTTCTTGGTGACATTGCAGGGCCGTAGCCAGAAAAAAATTTTGACTGAGGCAATGTCTATGAATAACTTATGACTGAGGAAATCAGTCCATGGTTGAGTTCTCTTCCTAGGTATTAGGTACTATAAACAACAAAAGCCAAAGAAATGACCGAGGCAAGTGCCTCGGTTGGCCACTTACTAGCTACGGCGCTGCATTGTAATCATTGGTGTTTGGTGTAAGCTGTTGCGCAGGTTAGTTTGGCATGTTACTCAACCGTTCGAGACTGACGTCTTTCCATGATTGGTAGTTCAAGGATTCAAGTCAGTCTATTGCGGAAAACAAACCAGTTGGGCAATTGATTCAGATTTACAGCTCTTGGCTTAGAAGTGTAAAAATACTGTCATATGATATTTCTGTTGTGGGATGTAAATGCATGCACCCTAACAGGTACAAAACTATGATAAATGGTGGGTGACTGATTTACGAAACAACAAGCACCTAAGCTGCAAGCTTCCCAAGGGCTCTGCTTCCCCAGGAATGTTTTGGAGTTTACCTCTTAAGTCCCCTTTCTTGGGTGTAAGGATGGTGCATACTTTTGTAAGTGCACACACATTCTGTGCATCACACATGGTATGATCAGGGTGCAGAGGTGGATCCAGGGGAGGGGTTTTGGGGGTTGCAACCCCCCTTTTGAGAATTTTTTTTTGTTATTTTGCCTGATTCTTCGTGAAATAATAATACAATAAAATTGTTTTTACGAAGTTATTTCACTTTTACCATTCGACTGCTTGTCAAGTTATGAAAAGATAATGTACATTTCGCAAAGGTCGTATCAGGTTCAGGTATAACAAGCGACATGAACAGATGACATTCATTGATTGTGTACAACCCCCCCTTTCAGAAATTCCTGGATCCGCCCCTGGGGCGTTTATACACTTGATAGTATTGAGTTCTGGGCCAAAAATATCAAAGAGTCCTTTAAAACGAGGTCACTGGTGGCTTAAAAATAAAGAAAGAAAATTCCATTTCTGGTTTGTCAAGAGGAGATTTTTGGCAGCCATTAATTGCACCAGAAGCGCGTTTGGAGCACTTGTGCCTGGCCCAGTCCTTCTCCGCATCACACATTGGCCCAAGAGTAGACTGCCCATTTCACCGCCCGACCTTTTTCTGCCCTGGTATGATCTACCTCTATGCACCCACTATGGTTGACATATTTGACATAGTCGTTACCAAGGTCACGACTGAAATGAAAATTTTTCTACTGTGACCAAATCAAGTTTAATGAGCCTGTACTCAAACCAGAAATAACAGAAGAGCAGCATGTCTCTAACTGGAGCTTCTAAACTGGAAAATTAGCTGTTATCGGTCAAAAATTATACTGAAATCCATCAGTACCTGGGGGTGGGTACCAATTTTTTCATAACTAAATAACATTATTTCATTTTTCTCAGGAAAAAAGCGAGCATATCTTCTTTGTATGTTTTTGAGAAAACAAGGGTATCATGTTACAAACTTTGCGGGAAAAACAAAAGTATCAAGTTACAAACGTTGGCGTTGAAAAACTAAAAGTATCACGTTTGCTAGTTCAACGTATTAATGAATTTAGAATGAACGAAATCCCACGTAAAACACCACAGTAAAATTTAAAACCGTCTTGACAAACAGTAATTGTAAGTTATTTTTGGGCCTTAAACTAACAAGTTACATACAGGCAGCTGATGACTCAAAACGTACTGACAGTCCTGCATAACACTCTGCACTATCTGAGATTGTCTCACTAGTTTCTTTTTAGAGATATTTACGTTTTTGTATTATGCAAATGAGAAAAGTGATGACGTCATAGGTGGTTCCACTAAAACAGTTCAACACTCAATCAAGAATATCTCCTGAAATATTGGAGCAGTGTTCTTCAAACTTGGCACCATAAATGTGAATCATAAAAGAAACAGAATGACACCTACTATGTTGCTGCTATGGGCAACACTCTCGGCTCCAGTCTCTTTCTGTGAAAAACCAAATATCCCCATTTGCAATCTTTTAAAGTGGAACAGAGGGTCTAGCTCAGCACACAAATGGTTCCCATATTGTCTTAACTATCCCCATTAGATTGTTGTGGGTGGATGATCCTTGTTTAGGATAAAATCTGGGAATTTTAGTCTTAATTAAAACAGGACCAGCAGCATAACTGTTGTCATGGCAATGGCACAACAGGTGTCATTTTGCTTCTTTTGTGATGTACAGTCCTGATGCCAAGTTTGAAGAACTATTTCTGGAGATATTTTTTATTGAGTGTTGTACTGTTTTAGTGAAACCACCTATGATGTCATCACTTTACTAATAAAAACGTAAATATCTCTAAAACAGAAAAACATATTCTAAAAAGAAAAACGCCATTCTTCTATACTTTGAAAGGCCTTTCAAATAAGCAGCAATTATTTTTTACTTCATGGGTACTTTAAAACATGCTAAAAATGGCTTATATGTACCATTAACCATGCAGTTTTACAATCGTTATAAATGTGTTTTTCTGCATGTGAACGTGAATTCTAAAGAAATCGTGAATAAATATCCTTTCGTTCTTTTTTCCAGAAAAATGCTGATGCCAGCATTTTTGTTGAGATTCAAGGCTAATTATCTCAAAAAAAATGTGTGGCATTTTCTTTGTGGATTTTCATGACCCTTGCTAAGATCTACCATTTCTGCCTGGTTCTAATCTGGTGCTAAAACCTTTGTATTTAGTAGGCACTATCCTTAAATCACATCCAAATCACTTTTATAATGCCAGCAAGCAAAAAAGCGATCTATCAGCTAATAATGCAAAAAAAAGAAAAGTTGTTTTAACACAAAAGATCGGAGAAATATGGTAAATATGAACTCATCGCACCAATCTATACAAATATGCCAAAAAGCCAGGTTTGAGGGTAGGTTTTACATTGTGTATGGTACTACCACTACTGTCCCCATCAACCTAATGTTGACAATGTTCCCGATCCTTGGGCAACACAGACTTGTCAAATTCCCAACCCAGGGAAGGTATTTTTATGACAAATCCCGTGGGTGTGCCCGATCTCCCACCTCTGGGGGAATTTGACGAGTGCATCAAATATCATTACACATGTACGCGTTGCGGACTTAGCTGTACCTCCTACCGTTAACTGAAGAGGAGTAACATCCGGTGACTTCGCTACTTTATCTGCATTTATAATAGTTCTGGCAGAAGCCAAAAGTAACCCGAAAGCAAACTCTGCGACGCAGTCACTTACAAAATGTCCAGGCCCGTGGCCTACACGGATTCCACATGCAGAAGCTGCTTCCACATCAATGTGATTTACGCCTGTGCTCGGAGTACTTATCACTTTTAAATTAGGTAGCAAATCCATGATCTCTTTGCCCACGATGACTTTCGATTTGGTAAAACCTCCGGTACACAGTATCCCTTGTACGTGCTCTCGTTCCTTCTCGCTCATTTTAGTGACGGGAACTTGGTCAAGGAGAATGAAATCACTGGTGAAGTGTTCGGCGTACAATCGTAGTATGTGAGAACTAGTTGGTGTAGGGTGCGTTGCGTTGCTGAAGCACCACACAACGGGCAGTGAAGACATCATTAAAAGACTTGAAACAGTGGTGCAGGGGTTGGTGCAGGGTGCTGGATCAGGACTACCGGGTTTCGTTACGCCTTCCCCAGGTGGCGAATCTTGTGCCCAGATTCTCCAAGACCAGGTGATCGGAAGGAGGCTGGAGCTGGGCGTGTGTCTCACCGCGAGGGACGGTTTGATGTATACTTCAAATAAATCGGGCCAAAAAAGTCTGTGTTTCATATCGATGCAATGTTCCCGACCCTTGGGCAACACAGACTCGTCTCGTTTTGTGGTCAACAGTAAGATTAGGCCATGCTGCCCACGTCACAGGAAGATAGCCTGCGAGCAGGCTCACTTGTTTGGGTAGGATCGCGGGCAAAGGTGCGGGAGCTGCAACCGCGAGCTGGCTTTCCTCGCCTCATTCTTCTCACCGGCTTCGCCGGTTCTCGGTTCTTTGTCGCCTTTGGCCGTGATACCCTACCCAAACAAGTGAGCCTGCTCGCAGGCTACAGGAAGAAGGTGCCCCAGGGGTTGTAGTAACAAAGCCCAAATGCAAATGTAACAGGTTTCCCGCCGTTACATAGCCTCCCCACCGTCTCGTTTTGTGGTCAACAGTAAGATTATGCCATACTGCCCACAGGAAGAAGGTGTCCAGGCGTTGTAGTAAGCCCAGCTGCACGTGATGTTTACGAGAACATGCTTTTGTGATCACAGAAGGGCCAAGGCTAGTCCCAAGGCTATTAAAGTGGCGTGAAAATGTCACGGAATTCTTTCCCGCGCTTTTCCCAGAAACCACTAATTGAGCCTGTTTTCCCGGTTATCTTCAAAGATATCTATATTTACACTTTGTGATAGAGATAGGAATCTCCAAAGAACGAGATGACCATAATCATTAGCATAATCACTTGTTGATATCCCAGCCTCAGCGAAATCCAAATAGTTCACACGACCAATATCGCAAGGAAACTGGCATTTTAAAGACCAGAAGTACATCATCTAGATTGTTAGATATATTATTTCAAAATACCTCGAGCGTACCACTGAATCGTGCCCTGAATCCGAATTACCCTCACAGCTGGAGCTCACATGAACATAACCTGGAACATGCTTTCCGTCACGAAAAATTCAAATTTCAGAGTTGATTTAAATATTCTGGAAGGGCACTGATTTTTCTGATTGGGTTGAACTAAAGAATATTAAAAATAATCAGAGTACAACTAATGTTTTCAAATTCCCTTGTACGTTGTTGACGGAAACTGGTAAGTGAAAAAATTTGACGTAACGACTCCGTGATTTTCTATTTCCGGTTCAATCAGAGCGCTTGAAATGGGTCTATTAAACATTGAAAAAGAGAAAGGTTAGAGAAAGGAGGCTTGATAGAACCGGAAATAGAAAATCACGGAGTCGTTACGTCATATTTTTTCACTTGCCAGAGTTTATTGCATGAAATATAGGATCAGGCCCCAGTTGTTCAAAGGCTGGATAACGCTATCCACCGGATAAATCACTATCCAGTGGGTAGCGTGGTTTGTTTTGTTAACACTTATCACAGGCCTCCCAAACTCACGATTCGAGGAATCGATCAAATATTAATGATTTATGTGCGCATATCGAGTGAGACGTGACTGACTTACGTGCGCGGTGTTGTGTTACACATTGGGCCGTTGAGAATTTGAGCGCTCTACAAGGCATTGTATGGAATTTAAAATAACAAAGGATAAAATCGCACAACGAAATAAAATGTTACTTTTTTGGAATAACACTAAGTAAATGAACTCACCTTGCCTTATTTCTGTTGTCCATTTGGCCTATTTCGTCGTTTTTGGGGGGTTTTCAGGTGTTTGTCTTAGCTTTCTATAGACGAAGTCAAGGCTGGACACTGCTGTCTCGAAAGACCTGATCCGAGAGGCCGTTTTCTCGCCGAAATTCGAATCCGCTGTTCGATTTTTCCCTCCAACGCAAAGAAGGATAGTCCATTGGTCCTCTTATCCGGTCGGCTTGGAAAAATCTTCAAACTTTCCCCTCCAATTCGAACAATTTCTGCTTCACTGCTGGAGGTTTCAACTGTTCAACGTACCGTGTGACCATCCAACATACTACGCCACAGTTTGAAATCAACATTAGCGACCGCTCCTTCGTGACAAAAATGTGACTTACCAGACGGGTGCACAGTCAAAAATTTCTGTTAAAATACAATTCTCTCCTCAGACTGCGTACCCGTCTGGTAATTCACATTTGTCACGAAGGAGCGGTCGCTAATGTTAATTTCAAACTGTGGCGTAGTATGTTGGATGGTCACACGGTGCGTTGAACAGTTGAAACCTCCAGCAGTGAAGCAGAAATTGTTCGAATTGGAGGGGAAAGTTTGAAGATTTTTCCAAGCCGACCGGATAAGAGGACCGATGGACTATCCTTCTTTGCGTTGGAGGGAAAAATCGAACAGCGGATTCGAATTTCGGCGAGAAAACGGCCTCTCGGATCAGGTCTTTCGAGACAGCAGTGTCCAGCCTTGACTTCGTCTATAGAAAGCTAAGACAAACACCTGAAAATCCCCCAAAAACGACGAAATAGGCCAAATGGACAACAGAAATAAGGCAAGGTGAGTTCATTTACTTAGTTTTATTCCAAAAAAGTAACATTTTATTTCGTTGTGCGATTTTATCCTTCGTTATTTTAAATTCCATACAATGCCTTGTAGAGCGCTCAAATTCTCAACGGCCCAATGTGTAACACAACACCGCGCACGTAAGTCAGTCACGTCTCACTCGATATGCGTACATAAATCATTAATATTTGATCGATTCCTCGAATCGTGAGTTTGGGAGGCCTGTGAATCAAGAGGCAAATTTTCATATCATCGATAAACAATCACTAATTTAATTATCAAATAGTCGCTTCAAGTCTCGGAATAGCACGTCCTTATTAGGTTGCCACGGATGGTGTTAACAGTAAACCGGTTCAAAATACACGATGATATCGATTAATACAACCGAGAAGCGTTTCAACTTGACCCATATTATATCCTGCGTCGGTGAATGAGTCCCTTCAAAGACTGACTAAATTTATTTGCGGTTTCCGTAAGTGCCACAGTGTCTACAGCAATATTTGAGAAGTTTCTTTTGTCACGACATTACTAATTTTAAGGACGGTGCCTACTTTTGTTAGTGCGCACACGTTCTACGCATCACGCAAGCCATGGTTTAAGCGCGCGCGCGCGCTGGGGTTGACATTGACGCAATCAACTACGCCACCAAGCACACGACTAAAATTAAAGCAAAATTTTCCTACGGTGACCAAATCAATTTTAATGAACCTGTACTTAAACCAGGGAGACCAGAATAGCAGCATATCGCTAGGCACTAACTGTTAACGTCTTCCAGCTGAAAATCTAGCTGTTATCTTTCGAAAATTACACTGAAATCCAACTGCAACCATGTACCAGCAGATGACGTAGTGCGCGCGCAGACACGCAAATGTCTTACTTACTGGGGAGGTGACAGGAAAAAATGTAACGGGCACCGTAAAAGCTTTCAAAAAAGATCAATAACTTTAAAAAAAGCGTGGTTACCCCTACATTTTTTGTTGCGAAATGGAAGCGGCAAACCTATTCAACATGTGATTAGTTCCTGGTTGTGAGCAAAAGGTATTTAAACTGTATTTTAGCTGAACCAGAGGAAGGCTGTCAGAGACGTTAAAAGCGATTTTGCAACGATTTTGTTACTAAAAACGTAACAAAAATGATTTTAATGTTACCATTTGCCATTTAGTTTAAAGATCTTTTTAAATGTGTTTGCCTTTCTGTATGTAAAGGCGAATTCTAAGGAAATCAGTGAAGAAATATCGTTTCCCGCTTTTTTCAGAAAAATGCTGATGTCAGCATTTTTGTTGAGATTCAAGGCTAATTATCTCGAAAAAATGCGTGGCTACCCCTATATTTCTTTGTGGATTCCAATAGCCCTTGCAAATATCTACTTTTTCCGCGTGGTCCTAACTTGGCGCAAAAACCTTTGTATTTAGTAGGCACCGTCCTTAATGCCGCTAATTTGGAAATGTTTCGGGTGAATACATTGGTGAACTTCTTGTTCTCTTTCATAGGAGAGAAAATAAACAAGCGACTGAGGGGATCCATTCGTTTCCCTGTTTAAAGCTTAGCAAACACGAAATAGTTTAAAAACAACACATGGCTTTTTTGAACCGAGCTAGGGATGATTCCATAAGATACGCTGTCACAAGCGTTCTTTGCACTACAAGGGGGAACTGATATTACCTGAAATATGACTGCTATCGCCCGTTAAGACGAGAGTGAGGTATCGCACGCATGAATCTAAACTCGAGAACGGATTGTATTATGCTGACAATGCTAGAGCGCATGCGTCTTACATACTGTGTTAAACCACAAGGAAAAGCACTAAACGTTCGTGTATAATTGTGTATGAAGTGTTTCGTTTACATGACATACAGTTAACACTAACGCCAATCAATCTGCGCATGCGCTTTGTGTAAATCGCTTTTGTTCTTAAGAGAATAGTACCACTAGGATAACAAGAGAATATTGGAACCATATATAGTTTCGTAATGTTATTCACAGGGAAATGTAAGTATAGTACGTTTTACGTAGCAATCAAAGGTACCTAGTCCACCCCCTCAAAACAAGGTTAATTAATTAATTAAACAAACATTAAAGTTTACACCTTATTGCCTTAGTACCTTATTGCCATAGTGCGTTAGCGGCGTGAACCCCCAAACCATCCCAATAGTGCACTCTGCACTAAAAACTCAAGTTGGCGTTAATGGGGGAGCACTGCCTTGCGTAAGGTAAGCCTGTGCGACTTCCGGCTATTGCGTGACAAACGAACCTCACTTATCTCCCCAACACTACGAGCTGAATGCAAACAGCACGTGCTGGATCGGACAAGAGTATTAGCAGGCAATATTCAAAAGCAACAAGGTCAAAGAGCTTGGGGGAAGTCGCGTAGTCACGTCGTAGTAGTAGCGTAGTAGTCGCGTGGTCACGTAGGAGTGACCCTTGTTAGCATTTCAACATGTGAAATGTGAAACTTATCCAATCATCAAATGGTTGTACTATGATCAAATTTTTACCCCTTGATTTTTTGAGTGTATCAAATAGAATTCCATGAAAGAATAAAAACGCTGTTTACCGTATGCAAATATCTGCATTCGTTCTGGAGATATTTAAGTTTGAAAAATGTGTAAAATATGCAAATGAGATGACTGGTGACATCATACACTCGACCCAATATTATGCCATTTACTGTCTCGCCAGTAAAATATAGTTAATGGCACGTGACACACGTATCTTTAGGTCTTTCATGGCGGCACAGCTCTCAATAAAACTATTGTGTAGTCAAGCTCCAAAGGTCGCTTAACTCTGAGACTCAATGTATATTGGGTTTATGGGGGAAGAAACTTAACTACAAGTCTGTTGCTAAGGAAATCTCAAAACCTCCTTTTTTTGGCTCCTGAAGTCCAGTGGGCATCAAAGTTTACCGTGTTTGTTCGATTCACGTTTCCTTTAATATTTCGAACCACGCCCATATTTGGTATGTCACGTGACCACAATAGAAAACGTCTAAAAACTCGGATTGAGTGGATCGTTTTCGAAATATAACAATACATTTTGCCAAAGCACGGTATTATCTACAACTTCTAGTATGCGTTTGAGGAAATGTACAATATTTCGAGAAATCATAGATCTTTAAGAGGCTGTAAAAGGCTATTACCTTTAGTATTTTATAAGGATTCACGGCATTGGCCAAAAATATTAAAGCACTATTCAGGGTGATGTTTTTTCGTGTAATACCAAGCTGTTTCATAGTACAGCTCTTTCAACTGGCTATTTTGTAGACGTAAGTCTAGCTATTAATAAGCTTAAACAAACTGTTCAGAGTTCACTTTAGTGTTTTGTTGTACAGAGCAGTTAGTACTTGTTGTAAACTATCGTAAATTTTTTCCCTCCCTTTGGAGATGGGGTTGGTCGTATCATTGCAATCTATTAATGATGACTTTGGAAATCTTTTCTTTCAGTACAAATGAATATTGACTTAAAATTAAAGTGTAAAATGGGCATTGATGTGGCCAGCTGGTATTTTTAACAGGTAACTATCAGCTGATAAACCAGTCTACAGAAATAAATTTTAATTGTTTGTGTTACAAAAATATTAAATGGTCCCTTGACAGAAATTACTCTACAAGAAGCATTTCAAAACCACTACCTTTTTGAGAAGAATATTCTCTTAACTTAATTGGTATTAAATTAGCCAAGCTTTATCAGCCAACTAACTCAGTTCACTGGGTAAAGTAGTTCTTTGCCGTTTACTCCAGCCTTCAAATGTTCAAGAGCAGTAAAATACATTTTTGCTCTAGTGCTTGCTGTATATGTTGCAATATGTGGAGTAAGAATCACATTTGGCATGTTTAACAGTGGATGATCTCTTGGAAGTACTGTTGGTTCCGTCACATCCAGAGCAGCTGCTTTGATGACCCCGTTCTGTAATGCTGCAGTGAGATCATTGTGATTGACAGTTCCCCCACGGCCTACATTTATCAGTGTTGCTGTGGGCTTCATATAACTAAACTCCTTAGATGAAATTAAGTTACTGGTTTGAGCCGTGAGTGGCACACACAAGACTACAAAGTCTGATTCTTTCAATAGCTCCTTCAGTTCTGCACAAAATTTAACCCCTGCAAAAAAATCAAAATTCACCATTCTAAATTCAGCCTGATTTGGCAACAGTCATGGGTAGGATTTCAAAAGGAAAAAAAAAAATACGTTCTGATTAAGGGTCAAGGGGGGACTATATTTTAATCTGTTTGATATGCTGTTCCCTTAACACTTGACCACGCAGGGCTAATGTTATGGTGCTTGTTTCATTTATTCTTTGGCTACTGAGTAACTATGATGTATCTAATGATTATGGTTGATGATAGTGATGATTAATGACCTGTATGGTGATGAGGATGAAAGGAGCTGGGTCATAAAAACTAGTGCAAGCAACAGCTGATTATTTCCCACCTAAATATTTTTCCTGCTCTTCTTTTTGAGTCCGACTATGATACAAGATGTTCATTTTAAAACCTTTTGCCCGTTCAGCAACAGCTCTTCCAATGTTTCCCAAACCAACAATGCCAATAGTAGAGCCAGCTACTTGATGACCAGGGGGGATAAATTGAGTAACGCACTGGAGAAAAAAAATAAAAAGGACAGAACAAATTGATCAATTTCACTACAGTGTCAGTTAACCAAATAATAAGGACAAAAGAACTTGCAAAATTTTATTTTTACTGCTGTGGTTGACACACTGGTAAGATTGCTGAGTTTATAAACCTGTTTAAAGGGATCCTTCTTGGTGACATTCTAATCATTGGTGTTTAGTGTAAGTTGTCACACAGCTTAGTTTGGCATGTTACTCAACCTTCCGAGACTGACATCCTTCCATGATTGGTAGTTCAAGGATTCAAGTCAGTCGAATGGCAAAACAAACCAGTGGGGCAATTGGTTCAGATTAGATCAGATTGGCTTAGAAGTGTGAAAATACTGTCATATGATATTTCTGTTGTGGGATGCAAATGCATGCACCCTAACAGGTACAAAACTAAGATAAATGGCAACTGATTTATGAAACAACAAGCACGTATGGTGTAAGCCTCTAGAAGGCTCTGCTTGTCCAGGAAATGTTTTGGAGTTTAACGCTCAAGTCCCCTTTCTTGGGTTTCTGAGTCATTCTGATAAATCTGACTGATTTCTGTAAATTAGTTGAAACTGATTTGTATCTGGCCCCCTGGACAGTATATTGTCAGTCACCTGTACATTAATCAGTGATTTAAGAATTACTTTGCTTTCAAACTTTTACTGAAATAAATTATGGTCATTCATTAAATGGCTGTGTCTCGCAAGGACTGAGAATTACCAAATTCACGAATCTGTTTGACTGAAATCAATATGGATTGCGGCCTAGATTTTCCTATCTAGTGGCATCCAGACTGGTTGCATTTTGCAGTGAAAAAGTTGCAAATGAAAATACAAATATTGACTATTTTCTTCTAAAGGTACTTAAAAATGGAGTGCCAAAAATCTTGATAAGGAAAAAAAAAGAGGATAAGCAAACTTTGGTGAATTTAAGTTTAGGTCATTGCTGTTTGCAAGCCAGCAAAATGTCCGCTAGTAAAAACCGCAGGAATGTGTACAGACTCACTGTGCTTGGTCTGTACTTGACCTTGGTCAAGATTCTCCCATGCAGACTTCCTCCTTGGATAACAAGAGGTAATAGAAATTTGCACCTTATGCACCTGTCAATGGTTTCCCCCAGGGAGGGATCGGCATAACCACACAGGTTGACATTTCTCCAAATTTTTGGTCAATTTTTTCACCCTGAGAAAAAATTTCCTTTCTAACTCCCCTACCTCAGGAAAATTCCCTCAAATATCAAAACAACTTACAGCGCTGATTATATTACCGTGAACACCTAAAATATGTCTGGAATGTTTATTGTGTTGTAACCAAATCACATGCGAGATCTTCACACCACAGAAACCACAGGCAACGAATGGTTTCCTATCGGCCACAGAACAAATTAGTTTTGTTTTGTTTAACGATAAAAACTGTCTTATTAGGAATTCTAAACACCGCTGTTCCCCAAGATCAGTGCTGAGGACCGCATCCAGGTCATTGTTTGAGTTTAGAAAGAAAAAGTTTTGAAGCCAACGCGACGCGACGGTGACCAGCTTTCCATGTAACGACATCACATGAAGATAATAAAAAATCAACAATCATGATTAGCATAATCCTTGCTAATATTTTTTGTAGAACAAGGGTTGATTTGTGTGGGCTAACAACTGAACCCTCGAACTACTGTGCCGGCAGAAGTTCCTTGATCGCAAGATCGCAAACTGGAAAGACCGCCGAACAAATTTGCGATCAGGCAAAACTAATTATTCCGATTTCGATCATTACAAAAAGTTTGAAAATTCGCGCGCCAAACCGTCACATGCGTCCGCCCGGCACATCACCTTTTAATTTACTTCAAAATCGTTCAAACCTGTATTCTTCGCTATTATAGCACATACTGTAAACAAATGGGCAAGAAAAGTAATAATTGTTTACTTGTAAAAAGACTGAATGTTAATAAAACAAAACGAAAATTACTTGTTCTGTGGCCGATAGGAAACCATTCGTTGCTTGTGGTGTGAAGATCTCACATGTGATTGGTTACAACACAATAAACATTCCAGACATATTTTAGGTGTTCACGGTAATATAATCAGCGCTGTAATTTTATAAAAAATCAAATAAATATCGCAAATTTGACACGGTTTAAATCACATCCAAATCACTTTACCAATACCAGCAGGCGAAAAAGCAATCTATCAGCTATGAGTATAAATCTGCTGGCGTTCTATCACGAATGACTTTCTCTGATTAGCTATGCTACCCACTATCCATTCTATGATACATAATCAGTAGCGTAGCTGTGTGCACTAGAGGCCACTTCTTGGCATTTTCGAGGTGTCTGTTAAGAGGATATTGATAAAGTTTTCAATGACTATTATATTTATACTAAATCAATAATTAGATTATGACCTCTCAGTCTCTATCTGTGTGATAGACTATCACACGAAAGAAATCTCGAGCTCATAATCTAATTGTTTAATAGTGCAAAGAAGAAAAGTCGTTATAACAAAAGATCGGAGAAATATGGTTTATTTATTTAACTTTGCCAACTCGTGGCAGGGACACCGCAACAGCGTGAGCCAATTACTGTGGGCCCGACCCAATCCCACAACCCCAAGGCCTGACCACAACACCGGGAACTCCGTGCCCTACAAATATGCCAAAATGCCAGGTTTGAAGGTAGGTTTTACATTTGTGTATGGTACTTCTATTGTCCCCATCAACCTAATGTTGACAATCTTCCTGACCCTTGGGAAACACAGACTTGTCAAATTCCCAACCCAGATAAGCTACTTTATGACAAATCCCGTGGGTGTGCCCGATCTCCCACCTCTGGGGGAAACATTGCCAAGTGTATCAAGTTTCATTACACATGTACGCGTTGCGGACCTAGCTGTACGTCCTACCGTTAACTCAAGAGAAGTAATATCCAATGACTTGGCTGATTTGTCTGCATCTATAATAGTTCTGGCAGAAGCCAAAAGTAACCCGAAAGCAAACTCTGCGACGCAGTCACTTAAAAAATGTCCAGGCGCGTGGCCTACACATATTCCCTGTGCAGAAGCTGCTTCCACATCAATGTGATCTGTGCCTGTGCTCGGAGTACTTATCACTTTTAAATTAGGCAGCAAATCCATGATCTCTTTGCCCAAGATGACTTCTCCGGTACACAGTATCCCTCGTACGCGCTCTCGTTCCTTCTCGCTCATTTTGGTCAAGGAGAATGAAATCACTGGTGAAGTGTTCGGCGTACAATCGTAGTATATGAGAACTAGTCGGTGTAGGGTGCGTTGGGTTGCTGAAGCACCACACAACGGGCAGTGAAGACATCATTAAAAGACTTGAAACAGTGGTGCAGGGATTGGTGCAGGGTGCTGGATCAGCACAGGTAACTTCGTTACCCCTTCCCCAGGTGGCGAATCTTGTGCCCAGATTCTCCAAGACCAGGTGATCGGAAGGAGGCTGGAGCTGGGCGTGTTGTCTTCCCACTTTTCTCAGCGAGGGACGGTTTTTCAAATAAATCGGGCGAAAAAGTCTGTGTTTCATATCGATGCAATGTTCCCGACCCTTGGGCAATACAGACTCGTCTCGTTTTGTGGTCAACAGTAAGATTATGCCATGCTGCCCACGTCACAGAAAGAAGGTGCCCCAGGGGTTGTAGTAATAAAGCCCAAATGCAAATGTAACAAGTTTCCCGCCCTCTGCGCCGTTACAAAGCCTCCCCACCGTCTCGTTTTGTGGTCAGCAGTAAGATTATGCCATGCTGCCCACAGGAAGAAGGTGTCCAGGCGTTGTAGTGGGCCCAGCTGCACGTGATGTTTACGATAACATGCCTTTGTGATCACAGAAGGGCCAAGGCTAAGTGGCGTGAAAATGTCACGGAATTCTTTCCCGTGCTTTTCCCAGAAACCACTGATTGAGCCAGTTTTCTAGGTTATCTTCAAAGATATCTATATTTACACTTTGTGATAGAGATAGGAATCTCCCAAGAACGAGAATTCCAATAGAAAGCCATCATGAGGCCATCTTGACCATAATCATTAGGAGCATTAGCATAATCACCCTTGTTGATATCCCAACCTCAGCGAAATTCAAATAGTTCACACGACCAATATCGCAAGGAAACTGGCATTTTAAAGACCAGAAGTACATCACCTAGATTGTTAGACGTATTATTTCAAAATACCTCTAGCGTACCACTGAATCGTGCCCTGAATCCGAATTACCCTCACAGCTGGAGCTCACATCAACATAACCTGAAACATGCTTTCCGTCACGAAAATTCAAATTTCAGAGTTGATTTAAATATTCTGGAAGGGCACTGATTTTTCTGATTGGGTTGAACTAAAGAATATCAAAAATAATCAGAGTACAACTAATGTTTTCAAACTCCTTTGTACGTTGTTGACGGAAACTGGCAAGTGAAAAATATGACGCAACGACTCCATGATTTTCTATTTCCGGTTCTATCAAGCCTCCTTTCTCTTTCAATGTTTAATACTACAAGCGCTCTGATTGGTAATTTGTTCTCAGGTTATCTAAACGTGCGTTCCAATTGGTGGAAGTGAACAAAAGCCCAACTTGTTGACACGTGCGTCAGAAAACAAATTTTCAAAACAACATTTGGATGCGACAGGAAAAGTTAAGCTTGCGAAGGAAAATGTGAAAGTTGCGTTTTCGATTAGGCTCAATTATTTGACCTACCGCTGCTGTACTTTGTTAACTGAGAGGTGCTCAGGCGTTAGTCTCATTGCTGTCGTTCTCTTCGTTGGAGCGTTTCATTTTCGAAACATTTAGACGTTTTGGAAGAAGTCTATGTGATTTCCTTTGCCATAAATATGGTGAAGACGTTTCAAGCGTATCTTCCTCACTGTCACAGAACCTATAGCTGCATTCACTGCCGAGCTCACCTGGCTAACCACGACGAACTTATTTCAAAGGTAAGCGCAATGTCTTTACCGAAATTAATTGACTTACAAGTTTGAAGAGATCATCCTTCGCGGTTCGTGACAACAACAGCCATGTTGATTCAATTCATTTTATTTCAGTCGTTCCAAGGTAGCCAAGGCCGAGCGTACTTGTTCAATAAAGTGTGAGTATATTCTACAGATATATCAGTGGTGAATTAATAGTTTCGTGGACCTATTTCATCTTTTGACAGTCGTTTGGGGTTTGTTTTCCTCGTAGTGTGAATGTTGGTTGCGGTCCAGCCGAAGAACGAGTTTTGTTGACAGGACTTCACGCAGTTGCCGACATTTATTGCGAGTGCTGTAAAACAACTTTGGGGTGGAAATACGTGAGTAAATTTTTCAATTTCATTCTACTTTCACTCATTTTCGAATTCATCGCGAGATTTTCAGTCGATCTTCTGCTGGTACTGTTGCGTGGGTTTTTCGCGGGGTCGGAGCAAAACAACCTTGAAATGCAAATTTATCGCCATGTTGAAAAGTATGACACTCGCTGCGCTTTTGAAATGAGTGGCCTAATTTTTCCCTATTTTTTCTTTGCCTTTATAGGAACATGCCTTTGAGAACAGCCAAAAGTACAAAGAAGGGAAATTCATCATTGAGATGGCACACATGATAAAAGACAATGGCTGGGAATAGCGAAAAATGGACCGTTCCACAGTGAACTAAAAAAATTTATATGTCCAGTGAGCCTGCATTGGATTTTGTACAGAGATTATGTTTTATTCATAATGTTAAAAGAGCTTTTATACCTGAACCAAACCACACAGACATTCTGATATACGAACGAAACCATTTAGAAATCTTTCTAAAGAAATCGTTTCTTTGTAAATAGCAGAGAAATTTTTAGCTTTAATCTACCGCATATTGCGTTTAAAGATGTGAAGATCGTTTTAAGCTTAAGGTAAGCTTATAATGTCCGATCTTAAAGCACTGCTTGTACAGTTAGGTTCGCTAATATAGTTAAAAGTTTGTATATATGAAAATATCTTGTAAGTATGATGTTTAATTTGTTTCGAGTGAAAATGAAAGACAGAAAAATAAAATTGTTGGTGATACGAGGGTAATCGGTCATCATCGAATTTGCATGCACTCTGTATCGGCGAGAAAATCATACAGCATTAATTTTTTTTCACGACGCGAAAACCGAGCTCTAAAATTTTGGGGTTTTGATGAACTGCTTTTTGTTCATCGATTGAAATTCGTTTTCGCAGTAATGTTAAAATTTACCCCTTGTTGGTAAAGGTTCAAAATACGATATTTTGTGGTTGGCAACTACTATTTTCAAGCGGATTGTTTACAACCTGTTCAAATGCATGAGGTTCGTAATTTGCATGTCAAATTATTGAAATATGAGATCTTTTGAGGCCTTCGTTTATAATTGACTGGAAAATAATTTTAGCCGAGAATGAAACCTTCAAATATACTTCTCAAAGCACAAAACTGTTTTTGAAATCGAAAATCATTGTTCCTGACAACAAGACCGAATCTACCGTGCGGGGCTGTATTTTTTCCTTTCTCAAAAGCGAAAAAGAAATGTGCATGTTGCAGCGGATATCTCCCTGGAAGAACGAATAAAAACCTATTAATGCTGCTTTGTTTTGCTTTTCAGATGGTCGATATTCATCTCTTCCGGTAATAGCAATGTCCGTTGCCGCAGAATCAATACATCTCAATTTCTAATTTCAGACTTGCTGAGGCAGGTGTCAAAAGAACTGGAGGGGTGAAAAAAATAAAAAGTGGCATATTGTCGCATGTTTGGCGATAAAACTGGAGCATTTTCCTTTTTGAACACTTCTCTTCATCGAAAGTGTTAAAATAGACGCGCTACGTAACAGAAAGAATGCATGTGTGAGGAAAACATGTATAAAATATTCATTGCGGGCTTAGCGAGGACGTGATGTAAACATTGAGCGTTTGCAATCTCTATCCAATCCTGCTTCCGGGCAACTTGATTATTGTTAACCTCTTCAACCTAGATGGAGAAACGAGTCGATGCGATATTCATATCCACGTCCAGTGGATACCAAAAAGACAATGTGAGCGAGATAAAAAGTCAAATATGCCGGCTTAAGTTCATCGAACATTGCCTTTAAGCCTGATTTCTTAAAACTTTTTGTGTTTCCTTGTTTGACTAATGAGTCACGACGTTATGGGTTGGAGTGAGCACATCTTCCGGGAACTCTGTCAAACAGGAGTACTTTGAGGAAATAAAACATCAAACGATTTTTCTCTTTCCTTTTATTGCTATTCTCGCTATGCGCTATTGCATTGGTCTCCGTCACAGAAGTTGGGGTTATTATCCAAACGCGCCATGCCTGACCTTCGGAACTTGTCGGTTCCTGTTTCAAATAGATTGGATTTAAATTACTACGGTATTTTATTCCATGCGAAACCATAAATCGAGACAGATTACCCTGGGCCCAGGTGCGTTTTTTAATCCTTTAATTTTTTTCTATTAAATTTGAGATCAAAAGATAAGAGAGGAAACTGCGACAATTGTAAAAAAATAGCAATTTTATTTCGTGTACAGAACACACACCTCCACTAGCTGCGATACCTGGCCCTGTCCTATCTTTATGGAGGGGGACATGGGGTGTTGCGGTGTTGATGTTTTTTTAATGCGGTGATGCGGTGAATAGAATCTCAACTTGCGGTGTTGCGGTGATCTCAAACCCTACGGTGTGCGATGTTTATGTTTTTTACGTTGCGCTGTTCGGTGAAATGAAATTACTTGCAGTGCTGGGGTTTCTTGTTTGACCTTTTCCAAACCTAAATTTGGCTTAACTTTGGTATGTAGACTTCGTTAATCCGTGCTAATTCATGACAAACATGTACCATCGAGGTTAGTAATTTGTAACAAAATACAGATCAACACTGTCTAGTCAATCTTTGGCTGCCAATCCGAAGCTGTTTTCATTTATACGTAACTTGGCAAGTAACTTGATCTCTGCCACCCGGAACTCATGGTTCGGTACGTAGACACGTGGAGGAGCGAGTACGTAACTTGGCAAGTAACTTGATCTCTGCCACCCGGAACTCGTGGTTCGGTACGTAGACACGTGGAGGAGCGAGTACAGAAAGAATCCTGGAAATTTTTCAAACGCCAAGGCCTAATGTAATGTATTATTGACTGCGGATCTTTTTTCTACGAAAAAGGAAAAGGTTGCGAAAACTACCGGCCACAAAATATATTGAGATGTCGCGTCGGCAGGCCGGAGAAAGAAACCTGTCTAAGCTATAAGGAAGCGCAATTGGTAAGTTTGTAACTTACACACTATTTTTTTTCCTTTTCTCGTTGCCATTCTATATCTGAATGACTTAACTTACAGTCTAGGGTAGTCCAGAGGTCATTTTGTTACCTGTCTATACCCGCTAAAAGGTTCTACGGCTTTCTTGACCTTCTATTTTTTTTTCAAACGATTATCGATATCGAACGCCAACGCAGCTAGGCGCCTCTTCAATAGCCTCTTTCACCTGGTCTTCGCACCCGAAGGGGGAGGGGGGGTACTCCCTTATATGGGCTATATAGGTATGTGCGGCCCCAAAGGGTATGGTTTTTCAGCCGTTTTAGTCATAAATTGGGTATCAATTTTGGCTGATTTTGGCCATTTTGGTCATAAATAGGGTATGGTTTTTGTACTTTAGCCTCAATATGGGTTTGTTTTTAAGAAACCAAAAGAAAATTAACAAAAGCCCTTCACAAATTATGTTTACGGTAATTTAACTTTGGACTGAGCTAGGGATCCTATTATAACGCACGTCTGATACAGGATTTTGGTGTAAGGTTCAGGTTCTAAATAGGGTTTCGAATTTTTGGTCAGGTAATAAATAGGGTAAGGGTTTTGGGAAGCGGGCCGCACACCCCCACCCAATTTTCCTGGGAGTACCCCCCAGCTCCCCCCCCCCCCCCACTGGGGGTCTTCGCCTCCCGCGCGTGTGACTCAAAGGTGAACCTGCTGCAGGCTACTTTATACTTGCTCCGGAAAGACTTTCAGTCAAGATAGGGCTCTTTTCAGCTCCAATCAGTGGATTACACCAAGAAAAGTGAGCTAAGTAAAAAAAGGTGCAGCTGCTTCCTTCGCGCAAGGTTTCGTCTCGAGAACAAGACAACCAAATGATTTAATACAGGCATCAGCAGTATCGACGTATGGGCAATGAAAAGCGTTGTGCTGTGTTTATTTTGTTTAGTTTTTCACATATCTACTTCATAATGTCATAGCTGTTCTTAGATTCTCTCTATTAGCCGGAGAAAGGGTCCAACATTAATCAATCCCGCATCCTGCCGCTATTTTTGGCTCAATCCTGCTATCCCGCCTCAGTCACGAATATTTATCGAGTTGCCGCCTGGTAGAGTCGCAGTCTCGATCCTTTTGCGCCTGCATCGTGTGATTTTCCGTTTTTATACCGCATCCCCTCGTCAGTTTTAAAACTACAGTCCCATACCCCGTCTGTCTAAATCAGCAAATCACGCTCCCACGGAAAAGTTTTTAGCCCACATCTCGCCATTAACAGTTTTGTCATCCCGTATTTCGCCTATATTTTTAATCTCATCCCACATCCCGGCAAACCTAAGTTGGGCCCTAGAGAGTGGCAAGTTTGGAACTGTATTAATGTCCTTACAGAGTTGTGCTGGGTGGCCACTGACTTAATAGCTGCGACTAAGCACGATTAAAGCTTAGCGGCTCATGTATCAATCGGCTATTTCAGACATTTCACGCAATAGAATACTAAGGGTGCGTTTCTTTAAAAAATCCAGGATTGGATTTTTAAATCCTAAAGAAACCGAAAATGGATTTTGTGTTTCTCTACTAAACAGATCAATCCAAGATATTTCGGATCATGGTGCGTCGAAGGACCCGAAGAAATCCACTCTGTTTAGTAAAGAAACGCAAAATCCGTTTTCGGATTCTTTCGGATTTAAGAATCCAATGATGGATTCTCTTAAAGAGACGCACCCTAAGAGTCTTTTATAAGTTCGGCACTCACAGATGCCCGAGCATAAAATAAAGTACATCTTGCGGGGACTTGAAAGCCCTTTCGTGTATAAGCCCCGGATAAGCATAGGACGCACTGGGAGCACACAAACTGGTCATGGACATAAAGCGGATTGAACAATTTATGTGTTGTCGGCACCTGTGTTATCGGGGTCAGTTTCGTAGGGACAAAACTTTGTCCCCGTAACACGGTCAGTTTTCGCACGAACGGGCAACATGTTCCCTAAGGTGTGCCGACCTTTACATACACTCTTTTTTTTTCTATAAGAATATATTTTATAAGAATATCCAGGCTGAAATTTGCGAAATTTTAAGAATATTTTAAGAATAAAGTCGAGGCTGAGATTTTGAAAAGGATAGATATGCGTTGAAACATTTGTAAATACAATATAATTTTTATGTTTTTAACTTAATCATATAACATTATTCCCAAGTTTCCCTGAACGGCGAAAATAGCCAACAAAACGAAAAAAAAACCTGCACTAGCTATAGCAAAATGTTCAACGCTAATGACAGTTCGATGAACGGTACATGTATTACATATGTACAGTATCCACCACAAAAGACATAAACTAAACCGCAAAAAAGCATTAAAATTTCAAATGTCATAAGCTATAATTTAAGAATAATAAGAATAATACAAGAATATTTTCAGCCCAAAATCGGCAGAAAAATAAGAATATCCAGCCTGGGCCGGAAAAACAACATTCTTGTATAAAAAAAGAGTTTAGTCATTCACTGTGACAGATATCAGTAATGAAAGTGAAGAGTGATCATCGCAGTAAATTTTCCAATTTAAGCAATTGGAAAGAAGAAGCCTGAAAAAAAATCAGGGCTTCAACGGGATTCGAACCCGTGACCTCCGCGGGGGGGGGGGGGGGGGGGTAGTGGTTTTCAAAAAAAAAGTGTAGTGTAGCGTTTCAAAACTTAACCCCCCCAAATTTTTTCAGACAAGTCAAGTCATCTTAGACAGGGTACCACCAGTAACCATTGGCTGGTATCAAAAGGGGCCCTGCGTATAAAATTAAGATCACATGATAAAAATTTAAAGTTTTAATATTACCTTCCCAGACAATAATTATACCGGTACCCCTCTTCCCAATTTTTTTTAAAAAAATGCCCCCCCCTCCCCCCGACGAGGCCATAATTCTCTCCTTCCGTCCTTACACTTGCAGCTTTTGAAATTTTGAATCTTGTTTATTCAATATCTCGTTTAATTTTTCTCTCATTTATTGTTTGATATTTATCTTTTTTAGCGTTTTTCCTTTTTTGGAAGCAGAGTTTTTCGAGATGTTTAGAAATTTTTTGTGATATTGAGGACATTTTGAGTATTTCCGGAAAGATATAGCCTCCCACGCAGACGTTCTTAGGCTTGTCACGCGTGACAAGCCTAAGAACGTCTGCGTGGGAGGTTAGGAAAGATATGGATAAGAATCCGTCCGTACAGACTCCTGGGGAGGTGGAGGGGGGAGGGGAAGGGAGAATACTTGTCTCATAAAGATAAGCCAAACGGGGTAGCTAAACGGGGTACCTCAAGAAACCTCAAGAATACCACCTTTTTTGGCGGGAAATCGTGCGATTCGTTTTGAGCAACCTGCGTTTTTCTAGCCGGAAATATCATGAACTACCGTCTGAACTACATGGATTAGCTATCCCGAAAAAAGAAGTCCTCCATTTGAGGGAGACGAAATATTACCGAACAATACTTGAAGCAGAGCAAGCTGAGAGCTACAGAAAGGAAATATAAGCGAGAAACGACGCGAAGCGGAAGTTGCTAGGAGCAGACAATATATGGAGGCAAATTAAGCGATAAACGCCGAGAAGCAGATTGAACAGGAAAAGACACTGAGATCAGAAAATGTTGGCGAAAAGATAAGTTCAGTTCAATTCACGTTGAAGCGGAATAACTAAATTGCGGTAAGCGACTCTTTGGATCTCTTTGCTGTAGAAACTTTCGTCGCGTTTTCTATGAAAGTTATCAAGTTGATTTGGTGAGATAAGCTTATTGTTGCACATGGATCAGAACTGGTTAGCTCAAAAGACCACCACAAGCCGCATAATATCAAGCCAAGGTTTAATAATTATTCGATCTTAAAGAAATACATTTATAATTCGCAATCAGAACAAACGCAAATAAATTCGGCTTTATCTCGTAGCTAAATTCAGAACGTCAATTTAAACTTACTTCTGTGGCGGGTAGTTACAACAGTTCAACAGTTGGCTCAATAGGGTTATGCAAGATCACGAAGCGCGCGCAGTGACCTCAAATCGAAAGTTAATATTCTCGTTCTTTTTGCTATTTTCCTAATCAAAGCTACTGAAACATAACAAACAAGGGCCAAAATTTGCTGTTCAACAGTCACCTCTGATATCAAGACTTTTTGTGTCAAATTAAAACTACTCAAACATCGCCATTTTTTGTCGCCTGTTTGGCTTTGATTTCAATTTTCTTCAATTTCCTTCGGTAAAATTTTCTGACATGCTCAAACCGGGTAGAGTCTGGCAAGAAAAAAGTAGAGGTTGTCAAGGTAGTTTTTTCGTTTTTAGCATTTTTGTGTTTTTTGGCTGAGCGAAAACCTTGTCTTACAAATTTTTCTGATAAATTGAAAGCAAGAAAAGCTAATAAGGAATAACTTCTCTGCCAAATCTTAAGGAATTTCACCGAAGGAAATTCGAGAAATCTGATAAGGATTTTTCTATTTTTTCACCTCAATAACCATTACGTCATCAGAATAGGAACTCGCCAAGATCGCTATCTGAGCATGCGCGAATTTTCGAACCACGCGGTTTTGTCGATGAGCGACTCGACAATGGCGGTCTCATCAAAATACACACAAAACCTTTCCGTCCAAATCGTTTTCTTTACGTTTTCTTTTAAATGGTTTCTCTGTTTCTATTTCTGGGCTGTAATTTGAGCTATATTATACAGAGTTCTCACCAAAGAATCAAACAACTGGATGAACAATGTTCCGACCTTGTACGTAAATTGTCGTCGATAATTTCCCAGGAGCACTTTGACAGACTTTCCAAAGTGATCAGCCACAATGCTAACAAGTTAAAAGGAAAAGTTAAGAACAGACATTCGCGAAAACTTACTGACATGGGAGCTTTTGTGACGGAGGATCCGTACGTCGATAAGAACAGATGGGTGATAAATTTGTCCAACCGACAACTCAGTGAGCACGAAACAAGTGCGTTACAAAATGACCTTAATTTTGCTACGACCCCAAAAACCGTTCCAACATCGCGCATCGTGGCGAACGTTGAGTCTGGAATTTACAACCTTTCAGGAAGCGCTAAAGCGACAATACGGGCCTCTGTTGTAAACATCTTGAAGAACAGCAAACCTGAGGCCACCCAGAATATCACACGACAACAACGTGCCGCGGTTCAGAGTCTCCAACAGGACCCGAGTATCACCGTTGTACCAGCAGATAAAGGAAAGGCTGTAGTCGTTATGGATATGGCTGAGTACCGTGAGAAGGTTCATACTTTATTGAGCGATGAAAACACCTACACTAAAATCACTATCGCTAACTTGGTTATGGAATACGTTGAGGAAAGAGCAATCTCCACAGCTACTCATTCCCCACGATGGTGGTACCGATACGTGGACGACAGCCATGCGTGTCTTAAGAAGGATTACGTGCAAGAGTTCCACGACCATCTGAATTCCATTAACGCGAACATACAGTTCACCAAGGAGATTGAGCAAGGTAACAAGCTCTCCTTCTTAGACACAACAACAACCAGAGTACGTGGTCGCATACAGGTCAGTGTGTACAGAAAACCAACACACACAGATAAGTACCTCGACTACAACTCTCACCACCCTTCGCAGCACAAGAGGTCAGTCGTCAATACACTCCTTCACAGGGCCCAAGAAATTCCCTCCACGAATGCAGAGCGCTCTAGAGAGAGGAGACACGTCATCAAAGTGCTAAGGGACAACAACTACCCTCTCAGTTTTATCCGGAGTTGCAACTCCTATCACAACTCCCTCCGCCAAGATTCGAGTAACAACGACTCTTCCAGCGCTAACGCATCGTCAGCGTCACCTTTTGTTGTTCTCTCGTATGTAAGAGGCGTCTCTGAGAGAATTTCGCGAGTATTACGGCGTTAAAGTGGGTTACAAACCTTTCCGTGTTCTGCGCACGTGTTTCCCAAGACCAAAGGACAAACCCTCTTCCTTGCAGTGCAGAGGTGTTGTTTACAAAGTCGGTTGCGTGGATTGCAATTTCGTATACTATGGACAGACTGACAGAGCCTTGCAAACAAGGTTAAAAGAACATAAAAGGGCCGTTCGGGTTGGAGACAACAATTCCAAAGTTGCGCAGTACGCGAACCAGTTTGTTCATAGTATAGACTTTGACCATGCGACAATTGTAGACAGGGCTAG
>JAHPZR010017363.1:35000-54577 GCA_019787425.1 Platygyra sinensis
ACATGGAACAAAGGAGTCACTTGCATCTTGGACAAAAGGGTAAAACAATAGGATGTTTAATTGTGAGAGATACCAACATAAAAAGCGGAAGTCCAGCAGATTGCTAGCTTTACCTTCTTGAACCTAACAAAGGTCCACATTTTCCCCCAAGGCACCAAAAGTCGACCAAAAGCATGTGTGAAAAATGTACTTTATCCCTGGGGGGGGGGGGTTAATACGGGGAGGCTCCGCCCGGAGGTCCAACCCCTCACCCTTTTGTATACCATTTTGGCAGAAAAGGTACCCCTTTTATATACCTTTTATTGAAAAAGGTACCCCTTTCACATACCTTCTTTAGGAAGTTCTCAATTTCATGTAGTGCTTAATAAATAAACTGATACAGCCGTAAGGGGCGTCTATTCGAAATATTATAATTAAAGGCCCTTTTAAATGACCGATTTCCCTACCCTTTTATATGCCTCAACCTGTGAAATCCCTACCCTTTTATATACCTGAAGCCTGAAAAAGGTACCCCTTTCGGGCAGAGCCTCCCGGTATAGGCCATTATAGGGAGTACCCCCGCCCCCCCCGGGACTTTATCGGCTTTTCTCTGTGTCCAGGAGATCTTATAATTTCCCCTATGGTGGGGACTGGGAGATTCAGTGTTTGGAGAGCTGGTATTAGACCATATTTATATGATGCATACTTTTGTCTTGCACTCAATTTCAATGGTTTTATATTCAATCTGTTCCTAGGATGCAGCCATATTTCTTCAGGAGGGCAAGAACAATGACCGGTTTGATACCCACCCAACCCGTCAAACGATACGATGGTATCTTATTGCCCACTCAACATTTTTCTATATTTTGGACATGATGGCAGCACTCTTTCTTCTTGCCTTGGGACTGACTGAAAAACCTGCATCAGGGGACGTACCTGACGATGATATACTGTATCTCCCAGTGATTGTAAGTACTTAGTGATATGGCTCATCACAGCAACATTTTGACTAAAAACCAGTTTTTTTCTTCAAAGCATAAGTTGGTGTTTGTGTGTGAAATTGTTTTAGCCATAGCAATTTGAAATTTGAAATTTGATGGTTATCCTTACAGTGGGAATGCTGGAAATCCGGATTACAAACCAAGGTGTGGAGTCCTTGAATGGTTACATTTTTTTAGGCCTGTATTTGTGAAGTTTACAGTCACCTGTCATCAAACACAATATGTATATTTTTCGAAGAAATCTAAATGTAAACTGTTAAAAAGAAGATGCCAGTTTTGAGGAGTTATGTTTCTCTATTTGGTTTCTGTTACATCGATTTATTTTGATTGTGTCAATTAATACAGTACTGCTCAAAGGTAAGTTGACAGGCTCGACTCAAAACTCGATTCTTGATCCTCAAAGTTTTCAAGAAAACCGCCGTCTGGATGTCGCCAATCGATCATCAACTCGAAAATATTAACAGCGAGTGAAGATAATTTAATCGCACGAAAAATGATTATGTTAACTCCCAAAGTTAACTGTCTCGATGTAATATGTTTAAGATTCTTAAAAGGATGTAACAGGGGTTTCAATAAAAGCCGGTTACCGGCTGTCTCCCGCCGCCTGTGAGACCTCCAACCACCGTCTGTTTGGATTCCAGTAATGAAAATAAAAATGACATTTAAAAAAGCAAACACAACAACAACAACGACCCCTGAAATTTTTAAATGCTACTAAAAAACGAGCAAAACAGACCCAAGGCCAAAACATAGGTATGCAATGCATACGTGTTTCTGCAATTTGGAAATTCAACAATCACATGAGAAACAAGGCAATGCACGCTTCGCGAACAAGGGACATTTCTGTTTTGTCTCTGTAGCTTTTGGGTTTAACAGTGGACATTGGAAAACCAGGTACGTGAGTGAGCATTTTCTTAAGGTTTTCTTGAATTTCTTAAAAGGTGTTGTCTCAATATTATTGTTGGTGGATGTTGTGCTAATTAACAACTTTGGACGCTTACATAAGTACACAATAAAGTTGAAAACCATTTGGCAGTAAATGGGACTAAGGTTGTTGGGTGCTCCCTAGCAAATCTAAGGGTGGCAGTAACACACCCTGTAAATAGGTACATGGAAATACGGGTGGTAGCACCACAACCCGCAAGTGATGGATGAGCCAACAAGTGTGGCGCGTGCCACACCTGGAAATAAGGGATGAGCCAACGAGTGTGGCGCATGCCACACCCGGATAGATATAAGCCTAAGGTGGGGTCAGGGTCCCACCCGGCCTGCTACGTGCGAAGCTAAGTGACAGGTGTGCACCCAACCCTGTAGTCCAGCTGTTTATTGACAATGGGCGGGGGAGGTGGGGAAAATTACAGACAAATCGCGGACTAGCTACTTGCACTAGTGAAGAACACGTCAACACAAGGCGTTGTTTGGTATGAGAACAGGCAAGCTGCACTTATAAAAGATAACTTGATATCGTTTATGTTGTATTCATTACACGTAATAACATAGTTTTGTTTAGGCTGCCTGCGTCCCAACATGGGAACGGGGAATGAACATATAAGGCGAAGAGATGAAAGAGCACAAATTCGCTGGTTAAACTAATTGGTATTGTAGTTCGAGGACAAGTAATGTTTATTCCACGCACATCAAAGTGCAATGTCTGCTTATGTAAATGTTTTCGTGACCTGACCACGAGCATTGACAGTTAATAAACCTAGTAAAAACACGAGTTGCAGTATAGCGTGACTTAAGAAATGAAACATAAATGTGATCTCCGTGAAACGCTACAAGTTGTTAACTCTATTTTACAAGTAAAATTACCATTAACAACTTTGGACGCTTACATAAGTACACAATAAAGTTGAAAACCATTTGGCAGTAAATGGGACTAAGGTTGTTGGGTGCTCCCTAGCAAATCTAAGGGTGGCAGTAACACACCCTGTAAATAGGTACATGGAAATACGGGTGGTAGCACCACAACCCGCAAGTGATGGATGAGCCAACAAGTGTGGCGCGTGCCACACCTGGAAATAAGGGATGAGCCAACGAGTGTGGCGCATGCCACACCCGGATAGATATAAGCCTAAGGTGGGGTCAGGGTCCCACCCGGCCTGCTACGTGCGAAGCTAAGTGACAGGTGTGCACCCAAATTAAGTCCCAAATGCTGCCTAGAAGAAATGAGTAATACTATTATGTCAAATAAGTTCGACGTCCTTCCTGAGGGTTCCAGACAGACTGTGTTCCTGCAGCAGCATTGGCTAACAGGCCTGGTACTTTCTGAAGAATAGACGAGGGAGTCCGGATGTAAAGGGCAAAGCAATTGCTGGACCATCTACCAAGAGTTTGAATGAGCCACGGAGGTAAGCCAGCCTCGGCTGCTGTTGTAGCTGCCCCGATTCGAAAGCTGTGGGAGGCATAAAGCTCTGTTGGAATGTGTAGGCGTTTGAGAAGAAGACGAAGTGTTGAGGTGACTTGGGCTCTGGTGAGGTAGAGGCCAGACTGGAAAATGTAGAAGGGGCCATCCGAATTCAAGGGGTGATGGGCCATGTATTTTTTAATCGCACGAACTGCACAGACGGAGCGGCCTGATGGGGCAATCAGGAGGGAGCAACCTTGGCGATAAGGGTCTGTTTTGGAGCACTTCAAGTGTAGACTTAAGGAGCCATCCGATTTAAAGGAGATATCGCTGGCGCTGAGGTGTGACTGTGCATTGAACTGAGAGGTGGAAGGTGAAGTGAACTCACTTGAACGTAGGAAAGCGAAGAAGGCCAATGTGAAGGCGGACCAAAGCATGAGTTTGTCACGCGGAAGGATGTCAGGTGCTTGTGCCAATTCAGACTTGAGTTTCCGAAGAAGGGACATGGTGATGGGAAGGCGGCGTTTGGAGGAGAGGCCCACACTGCGTTTGATGCCCCGCAGGAGTAGATGGAGTAATGGGGCGTCCCGGAATGGGTCAGGGAGGCTGTTCTCAATATGGAAGAAACGAATGCTGGCCATGTACAACTTGACAGTCCTGTAAGAAACTTGGTCCGCCAGGAAGGCAGCAAAATAACGCAGTGTAGATTCTGAAGCTGGGAAACTCTGCCATTGCCGAGAGGTGCAAAAAGTGATGTACCTCCGCACGCCAGTCGAGTAAGTGCGACGAGTGGAGTCAGCGATGGCTTGAGACTGGAGGAACTCTAAACGACGTTCCAGAGGGTCCTGGCTGATGGAGGGATAGGTGTTGGCGTTGGGTCCGCTGCTGGGGCGAGCTGATGGAACCTCACCATCTGCAAACGGGATAAAGAGTCAGCAATTGAGTTATCGGTACCAGTAATGTGAGCGACTAGGATTGTGAAATGGTGAGTAGCACCACTAAAAAATATGGAGCGGACAAGGTGCATGATGTCGGGGTCTCGCGAAGTGCCAGAAGCCCAGATATCAACGACTGCCTGATTGTCGCAGTGAAAGAGAATTTTCTTTCCCGACCACGAATGACCCCACAGGAGGCAGGCGAGAGCAATAGGATAGAGCTCCTTCCATTGGATAGAACGACCTTGAAGGGGAGGTGGCCAGGTGTCAGCAATCCAGTGACCAGAGTAGTAAATGCCATATCCAAGGGTCCCAGACGCATCTGTAAAGAGGGCCAAATCTGGGGATCTTGACCAGTATGGATCAGGGATGATTGCTCGGCCATTCCAAGTGGGAAGGAATCTTTGCCACCAGGCAATATCGCGGCGAGCCTCAAGGTTCATGGAAATGTGGTGGTGGGGGAGCCTTGCAGTTGTACTTAGGTCAATAAGGCGACGCAGGAATATACGCCCCGCAGGGATGACGCGACAGGCCCAGTTAAGTTTGCCTATGAGGGACAGCAACTCGCGCTTAAGGCACTTTCTACGAGAACACCAACACTGAAGTTCAGCAAGAAGCTCCTTGAGTTTGTCTTCTGGTAGGGCAGTTTCCATACGATTGGTGTCAATTAAGATTCCAAGGAAGACCAGGGAAGTGGTTGGACCTTCCAGCTTCTCAGGAGCCAGAGGGATCCCGAGGTGTGAGGCCATGCGGATCATAATTTTGACATTGTCGGCACAGGTCTTGGAGTTTGGTGGCCCCACAGTGAAGTAATCATCTAGGTAGTGCATGAGATCAGTAATCATGTAATTGTTTTTAAGAATCCATTCAAAAGCATCGGCAAGACGGTTAAAGAGGTATGGGGAGGAGCGCAAGCCAAAGGGTAAACGAAGGTCGATGTAGTATTGGCCTTCCCAATGAATGCCAAGAAGTTCCAAGTCAGCCGGGTGAACAGGACAGAGGCGAAAAGCGTGTTTGATATCAAGTTTAGCCATCAGAGCGTCCTGGCCGTGCTGGGCAACAAGAGCGAGAGCTTGATCGAAGGTGGCATAGTGTAATGTGTAGGTTTCCTTAGGTATGAAGTCATTCACCGAGGAGCCATGAGGGGAGGAGAGATCCATGATGATGCGCCATGTTCCGTCTTTCTTTGGTACTACCCCTAGGGGGGAGCATTGTAGATTTTGAATTGGAGGCTCTTGAAAAGGACCGGCAGTGTGACCACGAGATACTTCTTTAGCTAGTGCATCGGAGACTGCTTGAGGATGGAGTGTAGCCGACTTAAGGTTAGGAGTGACTCTGTGGGCACGGGGACCGGTGTAACCCAGGCGGCATCCCCACTGCAGGTCATGGAGGAGATCTGAAGCAAACTTCTGGTTAGGATGATTTTTCAGTTCTGTAGAGAGGTTAGGGATAACAATGGGGGTAGTAGGAGGACTGAGCAAAGGTGGTGTAAGAGAAGAATCAGACTGGTTTAGGACACTGGAAGCCGGGGTGATTTCCACCGCATTCAGGCTTGTTACAGATGTGCTGGAACTGGCAATTGGGTCTCCGGCAAAGGCGGCGGTTGAAGTCGCGGCAGATGGACCATCTTGCATTTGGCTGGAGCTGAAAGGCTTGTGAGAGCAGGTTGACAGTGCTTGCACTGGATTTAACAGGGTCAGGCATGGTCGAGGTAGAGGAGGTGTTTGTAAAGGATCCTCCTGCTGAGGGACGAAAGGACTGGGCTGTTTTAGAACGTGACGGACAGGCGACAGTGCGATGGCCGTAGGATTGGCATGTAATGCAAAAAGGGAGCGTTTCTTCCTTCAGAATGTCGTTGTAGAGCTGCTCGTTGATGGTGGACCAGGAGGTGGAGAGGTTGGAGGCAGCCATGTGACGAAAGGCTGTGTCGTACATTAACCAGGCAGACGACTTGAATTTCCGGCTAAACTTGCAAATCTGATCCTGATAAGCTAAAAGATCTGGGGCTAGATGAGGGAAGCCGGAGAGGAGGGTACGAAAGTACAGGTTCCAAGCCTCGAGCCATGAAGAAAGACCAGTGATGCGACTCTTCTTTTGTTGGGAGGGGACAAAAGAGAGCGTGGAAGTATCGTCAGGGTTGATGGCCAGGGTAAAATTATCGGCCGATGAAGATGTATGCACAGGGTACATGTTGGAGGAGAGAAGGTCAGTAAAGTCAACGTACTCACGTTTTAGGATCTTGTTTCTAAGCTTCTGCGGAAGAGGCGGCAGGTGTTGATCTGTTCGATTGCTTTGCGGTTGTGTGACCGGAAGTAAGCTCGGCGGAAGTAGGCCGGGCGTGACAGTGTTCACTTCAAGGGGCCTGGTTCCAAGTGGATTGGAAGAAGGTAGGACGCCATTTTGTTCAAGGCTATCATGTGCTCTTGGTAGACTTGAAGCGCTGACCGGAGAGAGGAGATTAGTAGTGATTTCCCCAGCGGGTCGACGGGACTCTGTGCCCACGGCTTCAGCTATGAGAACACGAAGCTGGTCGAGTTGGCCGCTCGTGAACGTTTGGTCGGTATTCGGTACGTCGATGACATTCTGCGACTCGAGGGGGATGTTTGCCTGATCGGTTGTTGCGGCGGGATGTCGAGGGAGATTATGGTGGTCATGTTCGAAGATCCGCTGGGCCAATTGAGCCTTGCTGCCAGTTGTCACTAGGTTGCGTGCCGAGGCCAACAACAGTAACGATTTCTTAGGTAAGGCTTGTAGGTCCTGGAAAGACATGTCCTTTGGGTCGAAGCTTTTTGGACGATTGCGGCGATTGGAGTGGCGACGCATGATGAAAATAAGCTTGGGAAATAACGAAAATTACAGACAAATCGCGGACTAGCTACTTGCACTAGTGAAGAACACGTCAACTCAAGGCGTTGTTTGGTATGAGAACAGGCAAGCTGCACTTATAAAAGATAACTTGATATCGTTTATGTTGTATTCATTACACGTAATAACATAGTTTTGTTTAGGCTGCCTGCGTCCCAACATGGGAACGGGGAATGAACATATAAGGCGAAGAGATGAAAGAGCACAAATTCGCTGGTTAAACTAATTGGTATTGTAGTTCGAGGACAAGTAATGTTTATTCCACGCACATCAAAGTGCAATGTCTGCTTATGTAAATGTTTTTCGTGACCTGACCACGAGCATTGACAGTTAATAAACCTAGTAAAAACACGAGTTGCAGTATAGCGTGACTTAAGAAATGAAACATAAATGTGATCTCCGTGAAACGCTACAAGTTGTTAACTCTATTTTACAAGTAAAATTACCAATAATATGGCTCTTTCAAAGTTCCCCAGCAAAATGTTCATGAGATTCTATATATGAATTGCTACATTTTGACAGTCTGCATCTGCTTGTACAAACAGTGCATCACACCATGTATCTTGCATTGACATATTATTATTTTATATAATTATTCATTCCATGAATTCTCAGTAGTGCTTTCAATAAAATATTCAGGGTTATTGCTAACTAAAGGTATTGAACACCAGCTTGTCTAATGAGTAAGTGATGATTGGAATCACCATATAACTGATGAGAAACTGCTCGGAAAAAAACAGTCGCCTTCACCACCAACATCAACAGCTCTCAATCCTAGCTAACATAATCGCATGTTTAACAACGTAGTGGAACCAACTGACAATATAGTTTGACTGTTTGAATTTTGTTCAGGGCCTGGATTTAACTCAATATCACCAAATGTCAAAGGCTTCATTCTTGAGACACCTTGCTCGTTGGGCAAGTAACCCTCAAATTTTGCTCGCCAGGACAGTTTCCTGCTTGTCCAAGCTCATTAATAATTCATGAACCCAATAATGGAAGTCAAACCACAGGCGTGCTTTAATGTAATAAATCCATCTTGACTGTAGTCCTCTTAGTGCTAATCACTTTTGTGTTTACTTAAAGGGGCTCAGTCACGTTTGAAAAGCTTAGCTAAACTTTTCAAATTTGTTGTTTGCAATCTGTGTCAATCTTCTCCATCCTTAACCATCCTTGTTCCTTTATGGTTCATTATTATCTCTCTGATGTTTTTCTATCTTAATAAAGTGTTATTTTTAGGTTTCCTTCAATTTAACGGTTATTTTTTGGATGTTCAAAAAAACTCAAGATGCCATGACTGAGCCCCTTTAAGTTGCACGCTGAATGCATGAACACTTGCTACCAAGATGTCGCGACAATGTCTGCTTTTCCTTGGTTACCATCAGTTACTGAACTAAACCATGCCTGATGAGGCATTCAACTATCGGCAAACCAAGGTTGGCTTACTTTCGATTTTGCTGCCGTTTACCGAGGTTTGTTGTTGTGTTTACACGACTACAAACTTCACTTTAGTAAAGTAAAAACAAAACCAAGGTAAACATCTCTTGTGAAAACACGGGCATAGACTGGCAGTGGCATGTGCTGACGCCTGTGATAGCATGACCTATTTACAGCAAGTGGAAAAGATTCTTTTTCAACTCCAGTCGTTTTTTGACAATTCAGTGAAGAAGTCAGCTGCTTATGCAAAAGCTGTGCTAAAAGTGAAGTCGTCGAATCTCTCCTGACAAGGGAAAAAGAAGATCAAAACAAGAATTCAAAAAGCATGTAGAACTCGCTGGTTGTCAACTAACAGGGCCATAGAAGGAGTGTATGAAGACTTTAAACCTCTGATCACGGTTTTGAAGTCTTTTAAAGAAGATGGTGACGCCAGTCAGCCACTGGTCTGCTGAAATAGGCAGTATCAAGTTCCTTTGTGCGGTGCACCTGCTTCATGACGTACTTCCTGTTCTGTCACATATTAGCAAGGTTTTTCCAGAAGGGGAGATTTCATTTGGCTGTATTGCACCTGCAATAGAATACGCCTTTGAAAAGCGTGACGACATTGCATCTGAAATGAAACACTTGTCTCGATTAAAGGAAGATATCAGTCTGAGAGAAAATGGGAGACTACGCAGATGTAACTCCCTTGAATTAACAACCCACAGAGAAGGTCTGATTACAAGCTTGTCTAAGCAGTATGTTCACGCTTTGAAGGACAATCTCTCAAATCGATTTGATAGAATCCTCCTGGTCTTATCCGCATTCAAAGTTTTTGACCCAATGTCTGTCCCTGAAAGAAAAACGCTGTTGGATTTAAGACCTATGGGATGGCTGAAGTAGAAATCTTAGCAGATCATTTTTATAAAGGATTACAGAGCAAAGATGGCAAAAAAGAGGAACTGATTTGCGAGTGGAACAAATTCAAATACAACCTTCTTAATCTTCAAAAGGAGCTTCCTCAAGAGATAGCCCGGCCCAAGGCTGGTAACAATCTTGGTCATAAAACACCCACTGAATTGACATTGGAACATCTCATGCAAATGAGCTCGACCTACCAAACCTTTGTCTATGTTTGGTTGAGCTAGTCGAAGTTTGTCTTTCACTTCTGGTAAGCAATTAATGCATGGCCAGAATGTGGAGCCTCTGCCATCAAAAGGCTGAAGAATGGCACACTAAAGAATGACATGCGTAACGCACTTCTGCAAGTGTCTATCAATGGGCCTGAAGTTAAAGATTGCCACCTTTAATCACAACAGCAGTAGAGGAATAGTTAGCAAAACCATTTTGGAAACTTGCCTAGGTTCCTTCAAGAGATGTTCAACAAGCTGTACAGCTTCAAGATGCCAGTATTCAAGTGGACACTCAGAGTGAGGAAATTGAAAGGGTGTGGAGGTTGCAGAAGCTCTTGACAAGGAGGCGGATTTCCTTGAACAGGAACTTGAACGTGCAGAAGCCCTGCTGAAATTGCCGCCAGCAGGGCTCGAAATTAACTTTTTTGTTCAGGAGCCAGCTGGCAACTAATGGGAAAAAATTGTTTGCCAGATAGTAACTTTTGGTCGCCATACAACTTTTTTTTACATATAACTCACATATGAACATGATGTCCTTTGGCAGTTTGGTTAGATCTAGGATCTAGACTGCATTTTCAACTGACAAAAGATTCTAATTTTCAATAAACTTTTTGGGTAAATCATCATCTCCCACCCATAAAAAGCCACGTAATTCCTCTAACAACTGATTGGCATCTGCCGCCATTGTTCTTGGGGCAATGAAAAGCACATGGTAATGTAGTGTGCCTGCTATCCCAGTTTCGGAAGAACCCACTGAAATAATATGGCGCCCAGTAAATAAAAATCTGCTTTTGACGTGTTGAAGTGCATTTATCTTTTATGATTTTCTTGTACATTCGACATCACTTTAATGGGGACAGAAAGTTGAGCTGCCCACTACCAGTGATTTCTTTATAAAGATTAAAAAACAAGAGTGCTGTGATTATTTCTTTGAATTCCTGCAACTTGCCAGCTGGCGACCAGTTCCAACAATACAGTCGCCAGTGCTCAATTTTTGGTCGCATTGGCGACCAGTGAGTCGCAATTTCCAGCCCTGGGCCAGAGAAGGAGGAATCCATCTCAGAATGGGAGAACAGTGATTCCGAACTGTCTGATCAGGATGACTTTAACTAAACGTTCCAAAGAAATAGCATACATGTTGTACATGTGAATGATTTAATTTTTCATTATTTTATGATTATTGAATACCTTAATAATGAATTCTGGGAGCATCAATGAAAAGTTGAAAATGAGGTTTGGTTTTGTAAGAATATTTAATTAATTTTTTTCTGAAGAGTTAAAAATCACTTTGTTGCCATGTTGGTACATTTGAATGAGTAACAGGGAAGTTGTACTTGTTTCAAGAAAGGAGTTTGAAGAAATTACTGCCTAAGTAGATATCACGTGTCACTGCGAGATATCTGCCTAGAAAGGTATTCAGAATGCACCTTTTTGCTTAAAAAATTACTAGTTTGGCAAAGAAAATCCTGCTTTGTGATCAATAAAAATACACATCCAGCACGCCTTTTGATGTCCAGAATGCTGGAAATTGCATTTCAGAGCTTCTAGATTTCAAATTTTCCTGGGGGGGGGGGGGGGTGGAGGAGGGCATGCTCCCGGACCTCCTCTAGAGGAAAGGGGTCTTACAGCCCCTTTAGTGGTCACAGCCGCCTATTAAACCTTCGGTAGCCGCTTATAACTAATGTTATTGAACCCCCTGATGTAACATTCATACAGTTGTCTAATTGGTAACAGAACATCTATAATTTTTGAAGGAAAAAAAACCTGATAACTTGAGCATTCTGGTGCAAGCCGATGCCGTGAAATCTGCATGCCTGCATTACCGTCCAAAACAACAACAAAGTCAATTGGAGTAGAAAAAAAAGTAAAACTGAAAACTGTATTCAGATCACTTAATTACTTTAGTATAGAGGTATCAACTTAAGATCCCAGGATCATACTTTGGAGTTTTTCAGTCAAGATGCCCTTAAATTTTACAAATCAGAGTAAATTATCATCTTGGAACATTTGGTTATTTAACAACTGTTCCATGAGTATGGATTTGATGTGATATATTGGTAAATAGCCAATTAGGTAGGTGGGTAGTGCTGAGTTGGCAGTAACCATCTTGTATGATTGTACAAAAAGTGCGAGTGGAATTCTTGTTTCATTCAAAATGCCCCAAAATGTAGAAAACTAAAAAAATATAGAAATTAAAAAGCCCCAAACAATTATGCATAAAATATACGTGCTCCATATAAATTAATGTAGAGCATGGTATAGTGGCCAATCAAAACTCTTGAATTGCATTTGATGATCTAGTTGTCAAGTTTAACAGTTAAGTCCTCTCATTGGTACATGTATATGCCAATGCTGTGTGAACGTTTTATGAATAAATCATTTTAGGTCCATGGAACTTTGGAAATTTTGTCACTCTTTGTTGTTGCTGCCGGAATGGCTATAAAACTGAAGTGGCAAGGACCAAAGCTCTTCTTCTCTCACAAGAGGACACTTCTAAAGGTACATCTCAAAGAATATGTACAGTACTTACTACACAATGTATTGTTTGTCAGGATATAAACTGTTAGTGATCTTGGTGTGTCAAGTAATGTGAGTGGTTGTCTCTAACTAATTAAGTAGTCTTCACTCCCAACTGAGTAAATAATTTAGCAATAGAGCACTTTTTCCATATTTACATAGCCTCATCTAAACACGAGGAAGGTTGGGAGAATTTCAGGGCTTGCACAACTTTTAAGAATTCTCCCAGCCCTCCGAGTGTTTAGATGAGGCTCTGTAAACACTGAAAAAGTGCTGTGATTATAATGGCTTTTATGAAATAATTCTCAAAAATACGCGCAAATCTAAAACGTCAGAACCGTATTTACACACTCTCATCTTAGAAACACTCACCTATCGACCAATAAGCGCGTGCGTAGTAGCTCAGTAATTTTATAATGCATGATCCAAACAAAAACAAAATGGCCAGTAGCCTTCTCAAAATGTTTTCCTGGAGCAGGTTATATGAGAGTTGGAGGCAGTTCGGGTTCCGAAGGAATGCTTTCAAGTGTCCTTAGGGTGCGGGCTTGTAGCCAGGTTTCAGGGTATTTTGATGCTCAAGGATACCATGACAGGGCATCTGATAGGATGCGGTGGTACAGATCCACATGACTTGCTAACATCCACATTCTCTGCATAATCAGGGCTTTTTTCAGTATAAAACAAAAAAATTTTGCAACATTTATATTAGCTATAAAACAGCTGCCTTACAACTCCACAAGCAAAAAGTCTGAAGAGATTGATATTTTGAAGTAGTTTTACTCCTGAAACAGCAGTGAAAACACACCAATTCATTCATGACAAATTTTTAACCAGGAAACTTGGTCCGTGGTAAATGCCTGGTTACTTAGGTTAGAAAGTTCCACAAGTGCAACAACGAACTCTACATGTTTAATGAGCTAAAATGCTCTAGAAAAACTGTACAAATGAAGAAATATTATTGTCAAAAAATTTCTGATTATAAAAAAGGTCAAGGAAAGATCAAAGTTGGCGAAAATGAATGATGTGTATTCTGTTGAAGAGCTTAAATTGTGGGTAAGACCTTGAAGTGCTTTTCGCTTCACCGTTGTGCCAGTACATTTAGATGGCATTTTTATCAATTTCGTCAACTGTTGAAATTTGACTGCATAATCCAGTTTGTTTTCCATTTAATGGGCGTATTTTCCCACCGAAAATCGTCATATAATATATTGTCAGTTTTTCCATACTCTGTCAGATGACAAATGACATGCCACTGATGAGTGCTTGTATGGACCCACTGTGCTAGAAGGAGACAGTCAAACCTCCAGAGGATCAGGTGTCTCCTTGAGCTGGTGACCAGCTGATTTTGAGAAGGCTGGGCCAGCATAAATGTGTATTGTACCTGAGTGTTTCTGCATCAGAAATCCTCTCAGAACAGTTTCAGGACATTATCCTTGCTTGGCAATCAAAGATTTCATCAATCTATAAAGCAAATCTGACCACCAAGTTACACTTTGCCTGCCATTGGCAGAAATGAATACCACAGGTTCATCAACAGCAGCATCAAGCAATAGTCAACCATAGCAACTCAACAAATATTCAGAAGAATGTCATTGTGCATGAAAACATTCAGTCTTCACTATAGTCCAGTGCACATGGTATTATTTCAGTTGGTCCCTTAACTTGTCCACTTCTTTTTCAATTTTATTTCAAGTGAACTTCAAAACTTTGATTATTTATTGACTGCCAAAAACGTTTTGCAAGCAAACTTTCTAATTTAGATATACTGATTTGGATGGTGTTAAAGGACTATTTTGTTAGATTGTTATAAGGATTTTATCAAAGATTGACTAGATTTGCCATGTTTGTAGATTTTGTAAATCTAAGTTTTCTGAATGGTTTGTATCACAATCAGGTTTTCTGTGCATGAAGGTGGCTGATCCAGCAGTCATACTTTGATGGGTCAGTACTGCAACTCTTATCAAGGGATGTTACAATATTCACCACACATATGTATTGAATAAATGCCCAATTGTTAAACAAGTTGCAGTAATCTTCATGGCATAATAGGTTACCATACATGTAGGAGCAATACGACCCTTAATTTAATTTGTATTTTTCTTTGTGTAAGAATCATGGTAAGGAATCCTAAACAAGTCAAAAATATTTGTTTTTAATTATTATTTAATAACCTTTGTATTTACTCATCAGGTTGTTGTTTTGTCTGTGGTGTTTGTGGAAGCTATTGTTGTTCTTGTGAGAAGTCAAAACCATGTACGAGTGACAAGAGCTCTTCGACCGCTCTTCTTAATAGACACTCATTATTGTTTTGGGGTTAGAAGGTGAGCTTTATTTCTGCATCTCCTGTATATTTTATTTCTGTACTAAGGAACCTTTGTGTACTGCTTCTGCCTGTCTTTGTGCTATTTTTGCTGGTGTACTTCTCAAAGAATGATAGTGTATGATTTAAATTTCTTTACAGAGTTCTCAGACAAATTCTGCTCTCACTTCCACCAATCTTGGACATGCTGTTCCTGTTGCTCTTTATCATGGTGATCTTTGCAATGCTTGGTAAGTTACTCAATTTGATTAACAGGTGACACTATTTGTCCAAAATTTGGTGTCTATTATTTTTCTTTTGTCTTTAGTAATACATTGTGTTCATTTCTGAAGTTTTTTACACTGATGTTTATATTCTTGTTGTAATGATTAATGTTTACTGGTATGTTCATTTGCAGGTTTTTACCTTTTTTCTGACAATGAAAAAGATGAGGTAAACAGTACTTGTTAAAACTACTTCATTGCAGTATTAAACAGCCATTTATGTTCATGTAATATTTACAGTCTTTCCCGTAAAACCGTGAACACCAGAAAAAATTTCTGGAATGTTTATTGTTTCGCGACCAATCAAATGCGAGATGAAACCGCAAAAGATAACCGCCAAACTGCAGCATGGATTAGTCACGACTTGATTTGAAACAACAAGCTGGCTTTTTCTTCCACGATGAATCTTCAATTTTACCGTTTTCAAATACTAAAATTGTTCTTTTTGTACGGCTTATTTATATGCAAAGAATAGATATGAATGATATGTTTAGTGACATATTACGGGAAAGCGATGTTGAATCGAGTAGATAGGATCAGACAAGGCTAGACAGCGTGTCTGAGAGCAAAAAATAACGAACCAATCAGAAGTGGGGCTGACCGGTGTTCTTCACATGCAGTTCAAAAGGTCATGCTAGTTGGCTGTGATTGGTGATTTTCGATCTGTAATTTTTTTGAAGCGGAGAAGCCTTCATCCGAAAACTTGTACCGTTGTAAATTTTGACAATTTACACTCGCTTCTAGGTCTATTCTGAATTCGGTAGTTTGGGTTTTGAAGGTTAGTGGTGGAAGAAAAGCCAGTTCTTTGGAAGAAAAAGCCAGCTCGTTGTTTCGAATCAAGTCGTGACTAATGCATGCTGCGGTTTGGCGGTTATCTTTTTGCGGTTTCATCTCGCATCTGATTGGTCGCGAAACAATAAACATTCCAGAAATTTCTTCTGGTGTTCACAGTTTTACGGGAAAGACTGTAACAATTATTTGCCTCAGGCTCATTGAATATTGTCGAATAATCCCCGAGATGAAGTCGAGGGGATTATTCGACAATATTCACTGAGCCTGAGGCGGATAATTGTTTTAGTATAGTTTCAGAGCTGTACAATAGAAAATGGTGGATTAAAACATAAAAACAAAGACGCAATTGTTCGTTTGCATAGAGGTATGTAGCCCTAGAGTTTTATAATAAGCTTGCATGTACATTGATTGTAAATCAGTTTACTCATCGAGTTCAGCAGCTAGTAAAACAGACAAGCAAAACATTACGAAATAAAATTAATCCGGTACCTTTGTTTTATCTCTGTTGACTTTATCCAAATTTGTCATCATCGTCTCAAAAAGAGTAACTTAATATCTTGGAGAAAAACAAATTTCAGTCCATCGATCTGATCTGCTGGCAATCAACTAACCACTGCATTTACGATTCTTAACTGCCTTGAATACGAGTTCTTGAAAGGTTTTTTTGGTCCAAGGGCAACAGCAGTCATTTTGAAAATTTTCTGTCCTGAACTCAATGAGTAAACTGATTCACAATTTATTGATGTACACTTGTTAAGCTTATTATTGAAACTCAGTACGGCTGCATACATGTATGCAAACAAACAGTTGCATCTTTGTTTTATGTTTTAATCCATCATTCTCTGTTGTTCAGTTCTGAAATTATACTAAAACAATTATTCCCCTCAGGCTCAGTGAATATTGTTGATTATTCAACAATGTTCACTTTGCCTTTGGCGAATAATTGTTAAATATATTAATGTATACATCAGGACAGCAATAAAATTAACAACTGTATAGTCTTATTAAACTTATTGTTTGTAATATCTTGCCCCCCCCCCCCCAAATTGGTATAAATTGTATAGTCTGATGTCTACATTAGGTTTTGTATTACAGTAAAGTGCTAATGGCGGGGGTGACTTTGTGTTATCGTGAATTCCTTAATTATACACAAGGTCTTCCTGTCAGATTCATAAATGCTCTCAAGGAATTTATTTTTATGTTATCAGTAATAATATTTAGCTCTGAAAACTGTAACAAATGCCAGTCTTAAATAAACTGCAGAAATCAAATTAAAGCCTGATCCACATAGCCAAGTTTAAAGTGAACGATGGGGTTATTTATCAAGAAAATATGGTAGGTGGCTTAAAGTAAATCTTAGCAAGATTGGATTTAGAAACAACAGAAGCTGAAGATTTACATGTACCCTTACTAACAAAATTTACTGTATTTTAAATTGAGATCATTTCATTATGAAATTTGATCTGCCAAATTTTAGAGCAGTGTTTATCAACAAGTCATTTTAATATGTCATTGTTTCTTAGTTTTTCAATAGTTTTTGGAGAAGCTTCATCAGCTTGTTTGTCTTACTCACCACAGCAAAGTAGGTGACTAATTCATGTTTAACATAATTGTGATGCTGTTGTCTATGAATTAGGCTCGATTTCCGCCACTCTCTCGTGTCTGGTCTACCCTCTCTGAGAAGAACGGCTGGATGGGTGAATGGCAAACCATGTCTGTGACGTCAATTCATAATTTAATTCATGCGGTGCTCCTGGTCGCCGGAAATGTTATGTGATTACAACCTATGGCTCTAAACATTTTACATTTGCGTTCTATTTTTTTTTAATTTTGCTTTTCCAACCTATTTTGTTTCACATTGCTGGGGAAGAGTGCTGTTTACATGACTGTTGAATTCTATGGAAGGGTTTGTTTTTTGAGTAGAGCAGCGCCGTTCGACTGTGGTTTAGCAAATTGGTCATGCATTTCAAGATTTGTCAAAGCTGGCATGTTAATTAGTCTGCATGGTTTCTGCTGTTAAGTTGCAATTTGTCTCGTATGCTTGCTATGATTACCCATGATTTAGCTCATTTAAAAAATAATTTTGCCAAGCTTTGCCAGAGACTGGTGTTGCTATCCTATAAAACTTAATACCTCTTTTTGCCTGACTGTTTTGCCTCTTGAGCTCAACATTTAGCTTGATCTGACTCTTTGTTGACTTTGTTATCTGACGTTCTGGAACCCAAAGATTCATACATGTTGTTGCCCGAAAAATGAATACATCTTGGCCATTGACAAACCTTTCTAACATTTCTCGTTGTGAATTTTTAAACTTTCGATCTTAATTGTCTCTGAAGTTCTCTTGTATGCCATCTATCAATTCCACATTGTCTGCCATCATGGGCCGCAATCCAAACTGGCGAGATAATTTATGCCCGACAAAAATCTGTGGGCAGTTATCTGATTGGTTAAGACCAACAAAAGAATCCTCATGAGTCCAGCTGTGCATTCAGGGAAGGAGTGCGGGCTCATTTCCCAAACAGCGGCTAGTAATCGAGCCTATCTATGAATGTTTTATTTAACCCTTCCCCACTAGAGCCAAACACCCTGTCCAACCAGCAGCCATATTTTCTCTTCTCAACAACTGGGATAACTTATTCTTAAAGCCATGACCCATACTTGAAGGGGTGAGTGGAATAAAGCCCTAAGTGACTTCTGGAAAATGTTGAGGCAGCCAGGATTGAAATACCCACAAGCACTTGTTACAGTTTACCCTTGTCTTCATTATTGCCTAGAAAGAACAAGTAAATAACTAGTTCTTTTTGAAACAAGAACTAAACCCAGAGTAAACTGTGAAAACTGCTGTTAGGTAGTTCAATTTTAGTTGCTTCAAAATTTTCCAAAATTCACTTACAATATGGCTTTATTCCACTCACCCCTTCACTTGTCCAATACTCTGACCAATTTATGCATAGCATTGTATTGTATTCCATTGTATTGTGCCATTTTAAGTTGTATTGTTAATCTATTGTTATGTGGATTTTATACAATACAGTGCTATGCATAAATTTGTCAGGGTATTGGACAACCCTCTCTCTCAGTAACATCACTAAATGTTTGATATGAGGATGTGGATTGTACTTTTAATTTTATGTCTTCGGCGTTTGGATGACACAACCTTGGATGTATAAATATTATGCATTCTTGGAAGGGAAAGATTTCAGAGTCCTGTTTTAAACCTAAAGCAAGTGAAGAGTAAAAAAATTTTAGCTGGTGCATTGAAAACTTGTTGAAGACGACAGACAGCAAAGAGTTGGGTGTGGCTAAAAATAAATTATTTTTCAGAAGCTCTTATTTATTTCTTACTTTGTAGCTATCCTGATGTGATGATGCCATCCTACCAGCGGTCACGATGGGCTGTCATATATTTTGGTGTTTACATCTCAGTCGTTCTTTACTTTCTCATGAATTTGGTAAGGTTAATTATGCCTTTCACAGTACATAGTATGAAAAAGTATTTTCATTTATTCTTTTGGCTTGCAAATAAAGTACTCATCATGTATCAGTTAAGTCCACAAGCACTGTTGCCAGCACCGTGTTGCAGTAGCACTTTTATTGCTTAAATTAATTTTTCTTTGTTGTGATTGTCTGTAACTGATTGCATGGTATGAGCTTGTTCTTGCTTAGCAAGGTTGCTCAAGAAAACACAGCTAATATCCTACTAATAATTTATTTGTTTTTTAGAACAAAAATATCTCATGGAAGCTAAATCTATCAGCCAATACATGTAGGGCCACAACAGAAAATCTCTTAGAGCTATTGTTTACCCTGTATACATGGTTGAACTTGTCATATTTTTTTTCTCTTGTTGCAGCTTTTGGCTGTGGTGTATGACACATTTACCAACATTGAAAAGAATAAGTTTAGAAAGCTGTTCCTTCACAAAAGGTTGGAAACTTGTATTTATTAAATGATGCTGTCAGCATAAGAACATTACATCTTGACCTCAGAGGGACACTCTTACTTAATT
>JAHPZR010017364.1:0-10000 GCA_019787425.1 Platygyra sinensis
AGCTAAAAAAACTTTGTTGGCTGCGTGGCACTTGTACTACAATGAAAAATAAAATTGAACAATGTGCCCTTCATCAGTGCAAAACACGACTTTGACATTTTAAATTTAATACAAGGAATAGGCTAGTTTCGAATTGTGCAGCAACAAAAGAACAGAGTCGAGGTTCAGGGGAGTAATTTGCATTTTCCTTTGTTTTGAACAATACAAAATGCTAATTATTCCCCTGAACCTCGACTCTGTTCTTTTGTTGCTGCACAATTCGAAACTAGCCTATTGTGGCGTAGCTCATAACGAACATTCCACTGATGAAGGGCATGGTCCTGAAATGTCTGGATATCCGCTAAGATTTTCGCACTTATTTTTTGAAAATTTGGAGGCAAATATGTGTGTTTTTTGTTGCGTTTGAATGTAGTAGAAAACAAGCATTTTTGATTTGTTGCAGAGCAAAATAATAGCTAGTATATATACAAGCCTTCTGACAGGGTGCGCAGGTGTGGAACCACACAATTTGGTCAAACCCGTACAATAACGCACAATCCGAGAAAATTCCCAAAATCCTGCACAATACGGAAATGTTTACTTGAAGTTTTAATTAAAACGGGTATTTCTATTGAGTATCAAGATTTCTAGAATATATTTAGACTATTTTTTATTTACCTTCAAAAACAACTTGTCGATTGCGTTATCCAAACAACAAGGCGTTCTTACCGTAGCCTGCGCTATTCTGGGCACTAGTTTACTATTTAGACATACATGATGTACTTAGAGGTTTGTTAGGACTTATGGGGTGATCTCCTCGAGTGTTTTCGTTTAGCTCTTTTGAATGCTTTGACAAACAAAGAATTGGTTAAAAATAGGTTCTAAACTTCAGTCAATAAGATAAAAATCATTCAAAGTAAAATCTAGATGTAAGTTAGCCATTACAGGAGGAATTGCATATTGTTATTACGAGAAAAGGTTTGATTTATAAGGAGAACGAGTTCGATGTTTACTTGAACAGGGAGTGGGATACGAAATATTTTGTTCAACACAAGATTGCGCAATCCCAAACAATTAACTTTTTGTCCCACACAATTAGCCTCCAAAAAAGCGCACAATTTTCTTTTTTTTTTCTCCCCACCCTGTCAGAAGACCAGTATATAGAATGAAATTGAGAGCTGTAGCCTCTTAAGGTCATTCCACTGAAATAGAACCTACACTGAGATTTTTTTCAAACTTTGCCAAGTGATTGTTTATATTATAGAAACTTCAATTTTGAAATAAAAATGAGGGGTCCCCATGTTCCTTTAGGAGCAGCAGCACCTTGTGTATTCCATATAAATCCTTATAATAACACCATGATTATAGTCACGATTGCTGGCTAAACTCTGACGATTGTTTTTTGCTCAACACTGAGAATTGGCCCATACTTCTTCTACATAGAGAAATTTACTACTCAGTTCAAAACAACAGAAAAAAATGATAGGTCACTGTAGTCGTTTTTGAGAAAATGACGATTTACCTCTTTGGCGAGGTCCAGCTGTAAAGAAAAAGCTGCCATTTTCTAATGCGCGCGCGCTAATCACGCGTAAAATTATGCGCAGTAGGGATGCGCAATGCAATACTGGGGAATGACCTTAATTGGCTTTTAACACTTCCAAAATTATCTCTTTGCCATAGCAAGAGATTATTGCCATCATATCTTCAGATCTGTGAAAGCTGCAAATTTTCAAAACATTGCAGACATGCTTTTTGTAGGAATTCATACTTTTGTAGTTGACGGGGTAATGTGTTGTTGCAGAAAATATCCAAACCTCTCCCATGGAGGTAATTTCGGTTTGACCTTCCACCCCAAATAATCCCTCACTTTTGGTTTGTACTTTCCTTTGAAAATTTTGGTTTTCGAGGCACAACACTCCACCCGACCCCCCCAACCCCCCACCCCACACGCACATGCTGACTTGCAATTTTCAATTTTCTGAAACCACATATTCAACATTCGTACAATTTTCTTCCCTTTAAATTTAAAGCTATCAACTTCTATCCATTGCCAAGTAATGCCACTGACGCAAATCAGAGACAGCCTGGTTATATATGACAAGATATTTTTTACGCTGCTTACGAATATACAGTAAAACTCACTAGATTATGCCCCAGTTTTAAACCTTTTTTCAATTTAAAGTGGGAACTTTAGAAATGTAATTTTAGCCTTTGCACAGGTGCTATAGAGGAAAAATGAACTGGCAATTAAAGAAAAAAACAAATTTTGTTTCCCCAAAAACACAACAGCTTTGCACTGATCTTAAATGAGATACCTAAGGAAAAAGACATCTGCCGAATGATTGATCTTGAAATTTGGCTTCATCTATTGAAAATTGTTTTTCTAAATTAACGTTTTGAAAAAGCCTGATTTCTAAATAACCAAATAAAAATTAAAGAATTATTGACAAAGGCTATTGCTACATAAAGGGGCTCGATTTTATGTGATAAAAGCTTACAATAAAAACAATATTCCAAAGAGCATAAATAAAAATATTTGTAAGCTCAATGGTATTTTGTTTAATGCTTACGATAAAGACGTTTACAAAAAGTGTAGAATTTCTTAGTCTAAACAAAACCCACGTGCCATTTTGACGCGATTAACAAATATAAAAAATCGCCCACATACATGCCCTGGATGTCACATTTTACAACAACGAAGACTCCCTCATAAATTAAAAAAAAAATTTAATAGTATCGAACTTTGATCACAATAATTTATTTAATTTCAGTCAAACGCAAATTGAGAGAAAACTACTACAAATAATGAAAATAAGGAAAGGAAATATTTTTCACCAAAACAGATTTAAGCTAATATATTTGTAGGCCAAAACACGTTATAAAAATATTGTTTGAATTTATACACATCATATCTTATTTCACTAAAAAAGTCTTTCCTCACCTGCTAATGTCATCAGGTACGTTTGTTGCGCTTGTTTTTTCGCTCGTCGCATTGTTAGCTCTTTCCTTCGCGATGTAACGACGAAGTTCCTTTCGTTCTTTTTCGAGTTCTTTCACTAGAGACTTGAGTCTTTCAATCTCTTCTTTCTGCTCGCGAATAATTTTGTCTTGCCTCCAAATACAGGCCTTTAGAGTGTCAACAAGCGAGTCAACACTCGTCAGAGCTTCCAAAGTGGATTGTATCGAACTCATTTTCTCGTTATGTTGTTGAAGACTAGCAGTTCAATCGCTAAGCCCAGCATTGTAGCGATATGATCAATCAATTGCCCGCCATTTTGTTTACATCGTTGGGCGAAGATTCCTCAGCACTGGAGATTACCACGTGACGCTGAGTAACCAATCGTATATTAGAATTTGCGACGACGAACGAACGAGAAATTTCCGACGACAGTCGGAAATGTAATCGGAACTCCACTTCCGCATGAGGAAGAAATAGGTCAGACCCGTAGCAAAATCAATTCTTTTCACTTCCTCTCTCGAAATCAGTTTTGTCTCTCAATTTTTTCATCATTTACAATTCTGAGACAATGAGCTGAGGCAAACAATTATCGCGTGCATTCCTGTTGCACGAACATCAAGAAATTCACGATTCTTTACTAAGGACCTGGGGTCTGGAACTGTCTTCCTGCCTTTATTACCAATTTGTCAAGGTTTTCTACCTTCAAGAACAAAGTGCTAGAGTTTTTATCAAAATAGTTTCTGAGTTAGTTTCTGTCGCACTCCTCTGCAGCCTTTATCTCGTTTAATATTTTGTGATGTCGTGGTGGCCTCTCCTATAAGCCTGGTGGTTTCCTGAGGTCTCCTCACCTAACAACCTGCTGTATTTTTAAATTTTTGTTATATATAAAGGCAAATAAATGATGATGATGATGATGATAATGATGATGATGATAATGATTATGACTGTAAGTTCCATTCCAGCAACAAACCACACTTAGATGGCTTTTTACATGATCCTACGGGTTCTTGTTACTTTTTTTGCAAAATAGAAAAAAAAAAAAAACAATAAATTGTGGTGACAGATATCATCGCTTTACGTGTAATGTTCAGACCAGAAACAAAATCAATTCTTTTCTCTTCCTCCCACAAAATCAGTGTTCGTCACTTTTAATTCTGTAACAATGAGCTGAGGCAAACAAACTCCTTACAAGCTCTATTTCAGCCGTAAACTACCCTTACATGGCTTGTTTATGAGCTCTTACAGTTTCTTTTTACTTTTTTTTGCATTTATGTGTAATTGCTACACCAGTGACAGAATCAATTCTTTTCTCTTCCTCCCACAAAGTCAGTTTTCATCACTTTTAATTCTGTAACAATGAGCTGAGGCAAACAAACTCCTTACAAGTTCCATTTCAGCCAAAACCACCCTTAAAAAGCTTTTTTATATGATCTCGTTTTTTTTTTTTTTTTTACTTTTAGGCAAAATTAAAAAACAAAATCAATAAATAATTTCTGGAGACAGATAAATTAACATATCATTGTTTTATGTGGACTGCTTCTCAATATATATATATTTTTTATATTTTTTATTCAGAAATGAAAATTGTTTTGTATTTCTCATTATATATGTTACACAAATTCTTACACAGCACCCTGTTATGGGCAATCTTGGGCTTTTCTTAAGCACTCCATACACATGAATATTACATCACAATATAACTCCTTCAATGCATACATTTAATATTTTATTATTACATTAGCTAATAATTTGAATGCTTGAGACAAAACACCAATTTTGGTGTACAGTTGAATCTCCAGTTGCGACCTCCTCTCCTCAGCGACCAGTTTTCCAAATCTTGTAAGCAACCACAACTACTTTTGGAGCTAAACGTTTGAAATTTTCTTTTCTTTTTCAACCGTCCCGTAAGTGACCACTTGACAGATAAAAGAACGAAAATTGGATAATAAGGTGTTGTAACATTATCACATTCCAGGGTTGTACAAGAGACGGAAACTTCTCAATGGGAAGTACTTTTTTTTCCTTCCAAATTGACAGTTTACTCGAATAAAATGATTAAAACACGGCATGAGTTAGCATATGCTAATGAGGCAAAATTTAGACGCATTATCATCTAAGCTCTTGTGAGTGACCACCTCTCCAGGTGTGGATCCAGGGGAGGTGAAATGGGTGAATTTTCACCCCCCCTCCCCCCTTTTCTGAGCCCCCTTCTTTCTTTCTTTTTTTTTTCTTATCCCTCAAATATTGAAATAATATTTGATTTCTCTATCATTATTACAAAAATCCACTCCCCATTTCAAAATCCTGGATCCGCCGTTACTCTAATAATAACCAGCTACAGCTGCTGTACGCTTGACATTTTGGGTGGTCGCTTATGGGAGGTTCAACTGTAATAAAATCCAGTCTAAAACAATTGACCTCAGTAAAAGGCTCTCGGGAATAACTACAGAGATTTGTGGAGTTACAGAGTTTATTCCCTAAAACCTCGAGCTGAGGTCTACTGTGTTAGGCTGAATTTTAATACATCAAAATTGGTCTGTTCTGAACAAGGGGTTCAAACAAATCTGTTATATGAAGATGAACCCTATAGTGTTTCAAACTCTAAGGGGGAACAAAAAATAGTTCAAAACAATGGGAGTTTGAAGGAGCCGATAGTAAAAGACTGACGTGAAAATCCAAGGGGAATGGTTTTCAGTACAAAATGTTGCGGGGAATTCGAAACAACCAAGTTTGAATTAGTGGGGTTAAACAGCATTGAAAATCTCCATAACTTGGAAAGAATAAGTGACAATATTTACAATACATTTATTTTAGGTACATTTCAATACACAGAGAGCACATCAATATTCAGTTTACCTTAATAAATTATAATTTTGAGGTGTTTAAATTATAATTTTAAATCCAAAAATAACTTTAAAATAATTCTTGTAGCAGCAGTCGTGGACCAAGAAAAACAGCTGTACTAAATACAATCAGTCCACTTCCTCTGCTGCGTATAGAAAGATGCTGTGACAGTATAAATGTCACGGTAGAGACTTGAATATAGTTTTGTGGACGTAAAGCCAGCATTGTGTAGACCTGGGGGTGGGGGAGGGTCTCGTATCAAAAGGACAGAGGTGCTCATCAAAAATCTTGGAAAAAAACCCTAAGAGCTGTACCAATAAGATCCTGTTTTGAGAGCATGGCTTGAAACTTTTTTCACCCTAAAGAGGCACCAATTTATTTTAAACTGACACTTTCATGGGCTTAATTATTTTTAATAGTGACAAATATGATTACTTTCAATTGAATACCTTCTTCTCATAAAGCTGATTATCAAATATTTCCTGTCATATTCTTTTTCAGCTAAATACCCTAAAGTTACAGTCTGTGAAAGCTCCCACTGTGAACCTTATAAGGCTGAACACCCTAAGAAATAACAAAACTTCTTTTTTTAACCCATCAAAGATACAACAAGCACCACCATCCTTTCTCTATGGAAGCCCCCCCCCCTCCCCCATGAATATGACTGAAATTACATGTGGGTGCCTGTGCATGCCTTAAGTAAACAATGTTTACAGTACAATATCAATTAACAGGCTGACCTGCTTGGAACTGAGAATAAGAATAGCTCATCCCATTGAGATGCATGCTGGCTTACCTACAATATTTTTAATCAACAGGCATGATCAAGTTCTGTCTTCTCATAAAAAGATGATTTACATCTGATGAGGGGAGAGGTAACAGGAATTTAGGGTGCTTATCATTTCGTCAAAAATCTGGAAAAGTTAAAAGTCAAATGGAATGGTAATTTCCTTGGAAGTTATCGACTACCTCCAAATCCGAGGTAGTCCTCTTTTTTCATTCAGAGCCAAAAATTAATGTTTTTTTTTATCATCTGCTAGATATTCAGTTTCCAGTCTCTCTTCGGTCGCAAACAATTACCAGATATCAAATCATAAATAGCAAGTGCTAATATTTCATTCAGTTAAATTTCTGATTTTGGTAAAAAAACCTTTACCATTATTTGAAACCATCATCGTAACTGGTTTATTCTGACAAATGGTAAGCAGGACCTTTTGTGACTGTTTAGTAGAGAAGAACTTTGAAAGACAAACAAAATTCTTCTGCCTGTCACTCACTGTATTTATTTATTTATTTATTTATAGATTCGTACAATGTACAGGGGAGAGAACAATAGGACATACATATAGCAGATAAGCAAGTATTTATTTAATCTAGATCCAAGTCACTGTCACTGTTGTCTTCCTTTTTAGATGTTACACTTGTTAACTGGCATTCTAATTCCTCTGTCAAAATATCATTCCTGAAAAAAAAACAAGAAACCATTATTTTAAAGAACTGAATAACGTTAGTTATGAGTTCAAACTATGTCAAGGCAGTAGACTTGTAAAAAATAGAAAAATTCCTATGTGAAGCACTTGAAGAAAGAGATCTATAAAATCTGAAAGTCAACTCAAGTTTACTTTATTCTTGGAATGCACTTACATGTAAGATCATTTTCTGAAATCCAAAACTAAAAAGCCCCCAAAGTTAAATCCTCATCAGGTATAAGAGGGGGTAAATTTAAATCTGTTAACAACTTTTCAGCTCAATAGCTTGCTTTGTTTAAAACAGGCACATTTTGAGTTTCAGAGTTATGGCTGTGTGTGACAAAGCTATGAATACATTTGTCGAAAAATATACTTATCTCATGATTTTAAGCCTTTTCAGAAGTTAGAGTATTGGGAAAAGTACTGATTTTAATGTTTGCTTGATCAGTTCAGATAATCAGTCACCTAGATAGCCATTTGAAAGTAAGTTCCAGATGTTGAGTATGCTATTAACAACTTTGGACGCTTACATAAGTACACAATAAAGTTGAAAACCATTTGGCAGTAAATGGGACTAAGGTTGTTGGGTGCTCCCTAGCAAATCTAAGGGTGGCAGTAACACACCCTGTAAATAGGTACATGGAAATAGGGGGTGGTAGCACCACACCCCGCAAGTGATGGATGAGCCAACAAGTGTGGCGCGTGCCACACCTGGAAATAAGGGATGAGCCAACGAGTGTGGCGCATGCCACACCCGGATAGATATAAGCCTAAGGTGGGGTCAGGGTCCCACCCGGCCTGCTACGTGCGAAGCTAAGTGACAGGTGTGCACCCAACCCTGTAGTCCAGCTGTTTATTGACAATGGGCGGGGGAGGCGGGGAAAATTACAGACAAATCGCGGACTAGCTACTTGCACTAGTGAAGAACACGTCAACACAAGGCGTTGTTTGGTATGAGAACAGGCAAGCTGCAATTATAAAAGATAACTTGATATTGTTTATCTTGTATTCATTACACATAATGACATAGTTTTGTTTAGGCTGCCTGCGTCCCAACACGCGAACCAGGAATGAGCATATAAGGCGAAGAGATGAATAGAGCACAAATTATGCTAGTTAAACTTATTTGGTATTGTAGTTCGAGGACAAGTAATGTTTATTCCACACACATCAAAGTGCAATGTCTGCTTATGTAAATGTTTTTTTCTGTGACTTGATCCCGAGCATTGACAGTAGTAAACCTAGTAAAAACACGAGTTGCAGTATAGCGTGACTTAAGGAATGAAACATAAATGTGATCTCCGTGAAACGCTACAAGTTGTTAACTCTATTTTACAAGTAAAATTACCATTAACAACTTTGGACGCTTACATAAGTACACAATAAAGTTGAAAACCATTTGGCAGTAAATGGGACTAAGGTTGTTGGGTGCTCCCTAGCAAATCTAAGGGTGGCAGTAACACACCCTGTAAATAGGTACATGGAAATAGGGGGTGGTAGCACCACACCCCGCAAGTGATGGATGAGCCAACAAGTGTGGCGCGTGCCACACCTGGAAATAAGGGATGAGCCAACGAGTGTGGCGCATGCCACACCCGGATAGATATAAGCCTAAGGTGGGGTCAGGGTCCCACCCGGCCTGCTACGTGCGAAGCTAAGTGACAGGTGTGCACCCAAATTAAGTCCCAAATGCTGCCTAGAAGAAATGAGTAATACAATTATGTCAAATAAGTTCGACTTCCTTCCTGAGGGTTCCAGACAGACTGTGTTCCTGCAGCAGCATTAGCTAACAGGCCTGGTACTTTCTGAAGAATAGACGAGGGAGTCCGGATGTAGAGGGCAAAGCAATTGCTGGACCATCTACCAAGAGTTTGAATGAGCCACGGAGGTAAGCCAGCCTCAGCTGCTGTTGTAGCTGCCCCGATTCGGAAGCTGTGGGAGGCATAAAGCTCTGTTGGAATGTGTAGGCGTTTGAGAAGAAGACGAAGTATTGAGGTGACTTGGGCTCTGGTGAGGTAGAGGCCAGACTGGAAAATGTAGAAGGGGCCATCCGAATTCAAGGGGTGATGGGCCATGTATTTTTTAATCGCACGAACTGCACAGACGGAGCGGCCTGATGGGGCAATCAAGAGGGAGCAACCTTGGCGATAAGGGTCTGTTTTGGAGCACTTCAAGTGTAGACTTAAGGAGCCATCCGATTTAAAGGAGATATCGCTGGCGCTGAGGTGTGACTGTGCATTGAACTGAGAGGTGGAAGGTGAAGTGAACTCACTTGAACGTAGGAAAGCGAAGAAGGCCAATGTGAAGGCGGACCAAAGCATGAGTTTGTCACGCGGAAGGATGTCAGGTGCTTGTGCCAATTCAGACTTGAGTTTCCGAAGAAGGGACATGGTGATGGGAAGGCGGCGCTTGGAGGAGAGGCCCACACTGCGCTTGATGCCCCGCAGGAGTAGATGGAGTAATGGGGCGTCCCGGAATGGGTCAGGGAGGCTGTTCTCAACATGGAAGAAACGAATGCTGGCCATGTACAACTTGACAGTCCTGTAAGAAACTTGGTCCGCCAGGAAGGCAGCAAAATAACGCAGTGTATATTCTGAAGCTGGGAAACTCTGCCATTGCCGAGAGGTGCAAAAGGTGATGTACCTTCGCACGCCAGTCGAGTAAGTGCGACGAGTGGAGTCAGCGATGGCTTGAGACTGGAGGAACTCTAAACGACGTTCCAGAGGGTCCTGGCTGATGGAGGGATAGG
>JAHPZR010017365.1:0-25000 GCA_019787425.1 Platygyra sinensis
GTGTAGGTTTCCTCAGGGAACTTGGTTGGGAATTCCCTGGTTGGGACTTGTCTCACTTTGCCAAATTTGGGATTTTTATTTGAGTATTCTTTAAATACCCTAAAATATCCAAAATGGGAATCTGTAATTTTTTCCTGTTCTCTGCAAAACAGAGATTCCTTTCCCTACCTGCTTGGCAAGAAGTGGGTGGGAACCTCTTCTTATTTAACTGCTCAATCATTTGATCAACTGGGGGAGGGGGTGAGGGATAAAAGAAAGAATGGCTTGAATTTTTAAAAAAAACCTTTGTAAGGGTGTTTTTTTGGAGTGACAATATTTTAATGATATGTTACTGCTTGGTTTTACAGTTCAGTTGACCATGAACCACTCTTGTATGTGCAGTCCTGATGAAGAACTTGATGTTTCTGTGGATGAAATCTGTACTGATCCTGAATCCAGAGCATCTGCTCACTTCAGATGCGAGCCTAGCTTCAGGTTTCATTTCCAGTTTAAGCAGTCATGGATCTCCAGAGGGAGCAATATTTGATGTCTCCTGGTGGTATGCCTAAAGTCGTAACTCCTGATCATGATGAAAATTTCCATGAACCTTTTTATACTACCCAGACAGAGGTGGCAGGTGATGTAGATAGTCTAGTTGAGAAGAAAATGAGTGTACTGAATGTTCAAGATGAACAAGAAGGTAACAGCCTGAAATTTATTTTCTCTGATGCCAAAATTTCCTTAATAAGAGTTAGATTGCAATAGTCTTATTACACAGCTTAAGTTTGCACTGGGCCAAGTAATCCATACAGAATTCCCAGAACTTACCACAGTTTCTGTACATTGAGCATTAAGTGATCAGGATTATTTCTATACTAACCTTAACCGCCTGGATGGGGTGCTAGTCCATCAAAGCGTTACCCTTACAGCATTAAATTCACCCGTAGTCAGTTATACATCTGGGTTGGATTGGGTTGGAGAAAGGCACTGACAGCGAAGTTTTTGCCCAAGAACACAATCCATTGACCAGGGTTGTCAGTAGGTTTTTGAGAAGGAGGTTCCATCCAAAAAGTGGGTGGCTATTTCCATTTTATTTCTCCAATATCACGCTCAGAACTGACCTACTAACATTCGGAGTAGCCGGTGCAGTATTCAAAATAGCCGGTGCAATGCGCCGGTTGCTGGCTTATTTTGACAACCCTGATTGACTGAACCCAGATTGTTTGATCTGGAGTCCAGCACACTAACCATTAGGCCACAGAGCCTCTCAGTCTACAAGTAACTAGTACAGTACATGTATAGCAATTCAACACAACCCTGATGTAACAACAAACCTGACTGTAATCACTTTCTCCTAAAAATTACTACCCATCACCCTGGCAGAAGATTTTTTTGATGAAGTTTGGACCCCCTGCCAAGATTTTGGATCAGCTCTATACTTTCTATGAAGGATTTTGCAGGCCATCTGATAGGGTGCGGAAAAAAATGGAAAATTATGCGGAAATTTTCAGCAATATTATGCGGAAGAAAGTCATGATTATGCGGAAAAGACGCCAGATGATGCGGAAATTTCTAAAATTAATAAAGCCATTCCCTTGGCTTTTTCAAACAAATAAAATACCCGTTAATGTCTTTCTGAGTATTAAACTCCTTCATGACATGTTTGACCTTTTGCTGGCCTTTGCGTCATCGTGACAGTACTTCTTCGTTCAATGCAGTTTTCCCATAGTTTTTTTTCTCTCAAGCTTAGTAACCAGGCATTGAATCGGACGAGGAAAAGTGGATACCAAAAACTAGAACCCAGGCCCATCACCAGAAGATGCATGGAATGCCTGGAGGTTTAATTGCTTACGAACAAAAAGGCATGTTTTGGTCACTCTTTTGGGTGAATAACTTCTTCAAAATGATCAATCTCTTCGCTATTTTTGCTTCTGAGAATGGTAAGCAGTTGCTTTTTCGCTTATATGTGGCAATTTTCTAGTTTTGTGCGGAAAAAGGCCCCAAGGATGCGGAGGATGCGGAGGTAGGCCTATTATGTGGATCCGCACCACCGCATCCTGTCAGATTCCCTGATTTTGGCTTTTGAGATCCCCTTGAAAATTCCAATGGGCCATGTGAGGTATTAACATATTTCTGGAACTGACACTCGGCATAATGAACCTATACAGAATGAACTACAGTGTCTTTCTGGCACCAGTCTCTGGAATTAAACTGTACAGTTTAAACACTGTTCAACTAATTGCAGTCATGTCTCAAAAGTACATGACGGATTGTAGTCAACATATTATATGGCAAGAATTCAGCGCTCCAAGCTCACTTTTTCAAAAAGTTGCCTTCTGGCGACCTTTAATTGTGAAATGGTCGCCATAAAAAAAAAAATCATTCGCCAAAAAAACAGAAACATGAAGGGGAGGACACTTCATGACATATTACAGGAAGGGTTAATGCGCCGAATGCACGTTTTCAATACTTTACTTTGCTACAGTAAGTTTACGCATTCATGTCAAGTTTCTGAACGGCGAGAGGGAAAAGAGAAAGACAGGTGATGCGCGCTTGTACTATTGATTAATTTGGCCTATTATTGATAATTTTTCAAGTAATTTTCTCTGTTAATCTGTTGGTCGCCAATTGGCCACTTTTGCCAGAATTTTTGTCTCCAAAAACTTTTTCCACTCACCATGGCGACCAAAATGGCCGCAGCTTGGAGCGCTGAAGATAGTCTTTGGATATTTCTTATTTTTGAAAGCTGGTAGATTCAATAAACAAGCATGGCTCCTTATAATTGACTACTTACCAACCTAGCTTGTTTGAACCACACTGTGGAATATTGGCTCTCTGCCATGTGTACGGACTTTGCTGTACTGCTTGTCTGTACTGCCACAACTGCAAGCTAATGTTCTTCAGTATAGCCATTGTACACAGCCAGTAAAAAGTCATTACGCATCTTTGATATTTGTCTTTGTCAGAGGCACGTAAGACAAGAGCTGAGAGTGTACGAGAAATCACCAGAGAGGCATCAGTGGAAGGTGTGTATAAAAGGAAAAAATTCATATCCCGAAGGCTGACTTTTGTGTCAAAATTCACACAAAACTCTGATGTTGACAAATCACAGAGCAATCCATGTAGCTTAGTTTGCATCTCTAGTGTCCAGTTTTGATTAAACCTGCTTGTTCGGGTTATGTGTTGAATAAGACAATAGATCTAAGTATTGCTATAATGGTGCATTTAGCATATTATGCTTTATCATTATTTTGTTTACCTTGCAGATGTAAATAATCCTGAATGGACTCGGCACAAAAAGCATGTTTTTGTTTTTAGTGAGGCTGGCAAGCCAATTTACTCTAGGTGAGTTAGGAAAGTAAACATTACTTACTTCAAAAATACATTAATAATTCATGAGCCAAACAGCCTATCAAAACACTGATAAAGCGTCACGTGCATGAGCTTTATATCCTGGATAAAGCACTCCTCATTAGTATTCTTTATATAAAGAATACTGATAAGGCATAGCTTGTTTTTCTTGTATGCTAATATCTTCCCCTCACAATTTGAACCTTTGTTCAGACTCCCAAGACACACGCTTTTTGTGGAATGTTTTTGACGCCATTCAGAAATCTCGCAGCACATGTTTTATTGGGTCTAAAAACACTCGGCTACGCCTCATGTTTTTATACTCCGATAAAACACTGCTGCTCGATTTTTAAACATTACATGAACGATGCCTAGTAATTACATTGTCAACTTATTATTTTTAAATAATTATTTGAATGCGTGATAAATATTATTGCATAACATTACTATGAAGTAGGGAGTACAGGAGTTTCAATAAAAGCCAGTTACCGGCAGTCTACCGCCGCCTGTAGGACCTGTTACCACCGTCTGTTTGGATTTCATTGATGAAAATAAAAATCATATTAATAAAACAAAGCAAATTCAACAACAAAAACGACCACTGAAACTTTTAAATGCTACAAAAACAGCACACTTTTTGATGCCCAGAACGCTGGAAATTGCATTCCCGAGCTTCTAGATTTCAAATTTTTCTGGTGGATCATGCCCCCAGACCCCCCTAGGGGAAAGGAGCATTGCAGCCCCTTTACTGGCCAATGCCGCCTATTACACCTTCAGTGGCCGCTTATAACTAAAGTTATTGAAACCCCTGGGAGTAGATTTTGCTGTTACTTACTGTTTCACCTGATATAACCAAAGCGTAATGCACAGCAAGGGGTGTTAGTCATATGTGTCTGAATTTTCTAGTAGTAACCCTTAAAGGGGCATTGCCACGCTATTTGGCAACTTTATAAAAAGCCAGAAGGTGTCTTTGTATTAACTGAATTCCAAGACTAATGATCTAGTTTTGTTATTAAAGACTATTTGAATGTACTGAAACTGTTTCCTATCGCCTGTCGCTATGGATGGCATGGGTGGTAGTGGATTGAAACTTGAAAAAAATTGCCATTTTTTTCGTGTTTTGATGCTGTGTGTTCCAAAAATCCTCAAGAAATTTATTATATGGTTAGTCCTCTCTGATAAAATTCATTTGATATCTTCGTCGTAGCTTACAGAAGCATTTTGTTTGGAATTAAAGCCTCAAAGTAATGATTTTAGCACAGAATTGACCTTAAACAGCACAATCCTTGTGACACCACTCCTTTAAATAAGCAAGGTTGTTTGCTTATCTTTATATGCAGATATGGTAGTGAGGACAAACTGGCAACTCTCATGGGTGTTATGCAAGCCTTAGTTTCTTTTGTTCAGGATGACAAAAATTCAATAAGGTGAGAGTTACTCAATGGGCCATTAACTTACTGTGTGCCTCCCCTTTTAGGGGCTGGCTTGATTTGATGGTAACATACATGTACATGTATATGTTGTATAGTCTGACTTTTAACTTTTCCACATCGTTATCTTTATTATTTTGTGGTGTACCTGGAAACTAGCTTGCAGCTAAGTGTACTGACTGGTCATGTTAATAAAGTGATTGATTGATTGATCAGCCAAAGAAGTAGTGACTTTCAGCATTCCAGCATATTTGTCTTATATTAAGAATTTTAGTAAAGGATTATCAAAGTGCCAATTGTGTCTCTGAAAGTAACAAACTACACTGTAAGTGAAATCATGAATAAGAATTTACTGTAAGTATCCATTGATCTACTTTTTATCTTTTTTAGGTGTATAATGGCTGGCAGCCATAAATTTGTATTCTTAGTTAGAGGACATGTTGTTTTAGTGGCTGTGGCATACACGCAGGAGTCAGTAACTCAGGTATACTGTTCATTACATGCCTTGTTTTGTATTAATAATCATGAATTTATATAATGTATAAATTATAGTTGTGTTTCATGTACAAAAGTAGTGATAGGCTTGGTGTGATAAGACTCCAAACAAAGTTGGTTGCTAGTAGTTTGCCAAGTAACCACAGCTAACCTGTTCACCTGATACATTCACTGTCCACCTTCAGTTAGCAGACAACAGGAGACTACTTTAAATTGTGTTGTTTCTCAGTCCTTTTAAAAGCATTCTAAATGAGTTGCTCTTGTGTAAACATCATTGTTGGCTGCACTACATTGCAATGCAACAAAACAGGGTAAAATACATTGTTGGACACTGTTACCTGTTTAACCTGGTATGGCTTATCTCATACATAGCTGTTCACAGATTTAATTAAAACCCTCACTACACTCCCAGTTTCATACAGTCATGCAGATTTGAACATTGCAATAGTTAAATCTTTTTTTAATGTGGTAGACAACAGAGGTTTGTGTGCCGGCGCTTGCAAATGAAGCTTTGGCAGATCATGCAAAGTTTCCCTGTGTTGTTGCTGCATTGTCTGCTTTACAATAGGTTATTAAAATCTTGCGAGAAGTCATTAATAGTAGCCAAACTTCCAGTTTTTTGAAGCTGTCCCAAGATGAGACTCTCATTTCACGAGACAAAAGTCTTGTCTCGCAAGACGAGTCATGTCTCATGACTGATGAGATGAGATTGTTGTCGTGCGAGAGGGTGGTAACTTGCTTTTGAGTAGTATTGTGGACCAGTTTGACTCACTGATTGTATGACTTCTTGTTTTTCTCGTAGTTGGTGCTACAGCTGTCCTATGTTTATAATCAAATCCTTAGTGTTTTAACTTATACACAACTAGCAAGAATAATGGAACAACGAAGAAACTATGATCTTAGAAGACTCTTATCAGGTAAGATTAGTTTGTTGTGTTTTAGTACTATTAAGAAAAACGGAAGCTCTTTACCCAAGTAAAAACACTTGAAATTTTACTGTCAGAAATGCTGTTTCCAGTGCCCTTGAGATCAGAGAAACAGGCTACCTTTTTCTAGAACTCTCCTGAAAAAGTCATATAAATATGTAATATTATAAGCATGGAAGTTTAGTCAGGAGAGGGACAGAATGGCCAAAAAAATCATTTTCAATAGCTGTTAAATTGTAGTTCAGTCTGTGGTCAGATATAAAAGATTTTATTTAGAAATGCATGCAAACAAGGCAAGAGGGTCAATACAAAGTGGAATTGACACTTTTGCCTTGGACATGGCATGACAACCACACACAATGTCTGGCCTCCAGCCTTGTAACAAAATCCCTGAGTACTTAGCCATATTGTTTCATATAAGTAGTAGGATCAAATGTTTGTTGTCCTGAGTGGAGAGATTTTATTGTTTTCCAACACTAATATGGCCAGCTGGGACGTCATGTAATGGACTACTGTATATCGTTTTGCAAAAAAAATAAAAAAATAAAAAAATTAAAAATAAAATAAAATGAAATAGTAAGAATGATTTTCTCAGTTTGCAAACTTTTATGAAGCATTGTTTATATTTGCCTGTAGTTTAGTCCTGTTTTGCGTTAGTCACATTTTTAGCCAATTTAATCATTGCAAGACACAGGGGACAATTACTGTTAGAGTTGCGTTCATAGCGTGGAGTTAAAGTTGCAAAATCTTGAATTCAAGATTTTGGAATGCCAAAATCCTCAATTCAAGATTTTGGAAGGCCAAATCCTAAATTCAAGATTTTGACATTCCAAAATCCCTAATTCAGAATTTTAGCATTCCAAAATTTTGAATTCAGGATTTTGGCAGTCCATAATCTTGAATTCAGGGTTTTAGCATTCCAAATCTTGAATTCAGGATTTTGGCGGTCCAAAATCTGAATTCAGTGTTTTGGCAGTCCAAAATGTTGAATTCAGGATTTTGGCAGTCCAAAATCTTGAATTCAGGATTTTGGCAGTCCATAATCTTGAATTCAGGATTTTGTCAGTCCAAAATCTTGAATTCAGGATTTTAGCAGTCCAAAATCTTGAATTTGGGATTTTGGCAGTCATTAACTATAACCCTAAGTCATAACTCCACTGAAACAACTCAATTGCTAGTCAACCTCCAAGACACATCCTTTTGATTTATACTTAGACATATTGAAAGGCTATTCAGTAGAATGTTATTGACAATGAGTGTGACAGTAAAATTCTCATTCTATTTGTGAGTGATGTTTCAACCGTGTACATGGTGGGCCTTTTTGGTCAGATGGTCAAACATTCAATTATTAGTCAGAACTGATCTTTTGTTCATTTGCTCTAACAGGAACAGAGAAATTTATTGATAATTTATTGAATTTAATGGATCATGAACCCAGTTTCCTGCTAGGATCAGTAAGTAAATTACTTTACAATGTAGTAACTTACTTTTGGAAATTTTGCTGCAAGCATGTCACAAAGAAAAAGTCCGAGTCCCTAACAGGATTTGAATCTTACTATGACTTCCCAGATACCAGTTGGGTACACTAACCACAGAGCTACGAGGCACTCTTATGAGCTATGCTATTTTCCAAGGTTCATATGTAACATTTGTCCTGCTAACTACTAGGATCAGTAATGTTGAATGTGTTGTCTGTGATAGTTAATAAAATATAAAAAAATCACTGTATGTAAATCATAATGTCGAAGTATATAGCACTGCTGTACTAATTGTGGACACTGAATTAAGTAAACAAATAATTAAGTAAACAGAAACTTGTTAAATATCCCAACTGGTGGAAGGCTGAACCCCGGGGGGGGGGGGGGTACTCGTTATATCCCTGGGTGGGGAGGTGCGGCCCAGCCCCTCATACCCTGACCCTGTTTAAGACAAATATCGCTTATTTTCCTACCCTGATTAAGACAGAATTCCGATTTTTGATACCCTGTTTAAGACATTAAAAGTTGCGGTTACAAGTTGTGTGGTTTTCTTGTTGTGTAATCAATGGAAATTAAATGTGTCTGGTATCAATGCCAAAGTCAACGGAAGTCAATATTAATTAACAAGAGCTTGTAAAAATTTTGCTGTTTATCGTCCAAGAAAAGTTATCCTGTTTAAGACAAAAAATTGATAAAGCGATACCCTGATTAAGACAAAAAATGATAAATTTGATACCCTGTTTAAGACAAAAATCCCGAAAAACATACCCTGACTGGCCGCACGTCCCCATTAAGCCCTTATAGGGGAGTACCCCCCTCCCCCGGGGGCTGAACAGCTGGCTATTTACAAAGCGTGAAGAAGTTGAATCTGGGACCACCAAACACAAATCTATCTTGTGACAGGGAGGAAGATTTGAGCCCGGGATCTCCGGATTTCAAATCCAGCGCCCTAAACACATGGCCACGCCTCCTCCAAATGAAAGATGGTAAATATGCAGCTGGAGGAATAAATGATAAAGCCACGAGCATTTTATCTGCTATTCTTGACAATGACTGTATGTTATTTGGCTTTCAGGTAAGGTGTTTACCACTTTCAAGTTCTATTAGAGAAACCATTGGTCAGAGCATGCTTCAAGCGAGAGTCAAGGTAACATAAGTAACATGCTGCTGTTTACCGGGTGTTTAGTGTTTATAACCTCATAATACAGTGGCATTGTAGCAAAACAACACCTATTGGTCTGTTTACTTTCAAGCTGTCACGCAACGTTTCAGAAAGTAGCGCTGCTGTAAGGATGGACCAGAATTTTTTGAGGGGGGATGGGCAGGATTTTTTTTGGTAATAGCCTAAAATATAAGGGCTCACAAAATCGTCTGCGAAGGAAACCGTAATTGCGTGATTCGTGTGACTCTTTTTGGCGAGCCAGTGGAAGTCACGTAATAGAGCGTGAAGAAGTATGGTATTGTTCTTGTTTTGAAAAAGGTTTCTTCTCAATGTTTTTAACAGGTTCTCCGAACCTGATTAATTTTGAAGCGTAATATTTTATATCACTTTGAAAGGTTTAAGGACGTTCGCGCCCAAAACTTCCCACGTACAGATTTTTTTAAAACTTTGACGGCAGGTAGAAAATGATAAGATTGGATGAAAAGCGTAAAAAAAATCGGGGTTACTGAACTCGTTTTGAAGATAAGGCGCATCACAGATCATAGCATTTCTAGGATTTCCAGCCACTTAGGCGATTCTGGCCGGATTCATTACTATCAGCATATATTTAAGTTGAAGAATCATATCTAAGTTATGTGTGTTTAACAAAGCATATATAGGCCTATTTGATAGATCTTTGCTACATATGCCATTAAATCAGCTAGAATTAGCCTTAAAAAATACAACTTCTAAGTTACGCACACCTGTATCCATGTACCAATTCGACCCTATTTAAACAGTATATGAGAAATAATTAAAACTTCCCACGTACAGATTTTTTTTGTTTTTTAGTATCATGGAGAGAATCAGGAAAGGAAGTGATCTGCCGAAAAAAAAGTGGGGGTCACCGAGCATCCAACAAAAATATTCGCACACAGAGTTAACGCAAAGGTCATCAGCTCTATATTTTGTTGAGTTTTCGACTCGGTGCGCGCGCTTGAAAATGACGTGGCACTTGATTGACCAATGAATAGCGTGCGCACTGGAGATGCGCAGTAGCAATGGGCGCGAACGTCCTTTATAAAACATTTTTCCAAAGTAAAGTTATCACGTTTTCATCTCGCCTTGAAGAGAAACGTAGCCAGTGAAATTTTGCTTGCAAAAATCAACCATTGGTTGCATTAATTACGCCATTGGTTGCAAACCCCTCCTATAAATCCTTCATGTTGTAATGTAGATTGTTCTTTGTCGTGCACTGTTCTCTCCTCAGGACCTGGTATTTGCCATTTTAGTCGCCAATAATCAGTTGATCACATTGATCAGACCAAAGAAGTACAGCCTGCATCCTTCAGGTATGTTGTGCGACAAACACTCAGGTAATTCAGTCAGTTTCAATTTTGCACACTGTACGTCTCATTATTTAGTTATTGTAAGAACCGTTTACAGTAGAAATGATTATTTCTTCCGATGGAATTACTTTTAATAGACTACTACGAGAAAACGATCTTATAACAAGTAAAGAAAAAAAAACGCAACTTGAAACGTCTCTGGTAGCTTTTCAGTACATTCTCAGATTAGCGAATCAATCTTGTCCAGGTGGTTCAGCTGTTTCTAGAGACATTTACGGGACGTTTAAGCTGGAATAAGAAATTGGATTATTTAGCAAATTCCCGGTTATTTAAAACACAGTTTATCAGCCCTATCAGGTTTTTGCAATTTATCCGGGGTTTTCACTGTATCAAGTTAACTCCATCAAAATGTTGCTAGCTCGGTGCATCATTGGTTACGTGGTAAACTGCCATCCCCTCCCCTCCCCTCCGTGCCAATAATCTTTTTTCTGTGCCCTCTTCAGATCTTCACCTCATCTTCAACCTTGTCAGTGCATCCACGTCTTTTCAAACTGCGGAGTCCTGGACTCCAATTTGTTTACCGCGCTTTGACAACAGGTGAGTAATGGTCATAACAGAGCACAAGTGCTTTAAATTAAGGACGAAATCTTGCCTCAGAATCATTCACATCCCCAGGCTCTTTTCCGAGCAGCGGATAGTAATCGACGGCTTAATGAAACGCGTGTTTACAAACCATTTAAACTTGGGAAATGAACTTATTGGATGGGCTAACTGATATGTTTGCAGTATCCTGTGATCTCCTAATTTATTGACCGTTTTGTCATTGTTTTTTTCAGTGGTTATCTGTATGCACACATTTCCTATCTGGAAGACAACTGTCCCGCTTGTCTGTTGTTACTCTCAACTGATCGTAACGCCTTCTTTGAATTAGCGGAAACCAGACAGAAAACCTTAGAGGTGAGCAATTTGAAAACCTGACTGATGGGTGTTGGATATTAATTTAATAATTAGCTCTTATTAACCGAGCAGGAGGCCTGTATGGGAGAATCTTGGCTGAGGTCGTAAGTACAGACCGAACGCAGTGAGGTCTGTCACATGACCGAGGTCAAGATTCTCCCATACAGACCGACTTAACTCGGTTAATAAGATGTTTATTATATGGCAAAAACAACAGCAAGTTTTAAATTCGTTTAAAAAAAACTGGTTTGTACTACCTGGCATTTTGCTTGCGAACAGCGATGAGCCGAATTTAATTTTTCCAAAGTTTGTTCGTTCTGTTTACTTTTTTTTTCTCATCAGCTTTTTGGCACTTACAGAAATAAATATTGTTAGATGAAAAGTCAATGATTTTGCATTTTAGTTTGCAACATTTCCACTGCAAAACATAACCGCTCTAGATGCCGGTCTAGATGGGAAAATCTAGACCGCGGTCAATATCCATTTCAGCCAATCAAATTCGTGAATTTGGTAGTTCCCAGTCCTCGTGAGACAGAGTCATGTAATAAAAGGGCGACTTGGAGAGATGACGACTGTGAAAGAAAACCAAAACGTTTCCCATTTTTCAAGTCAGGTTAGTTTGTGATCTCAGGTTATTGGCTGGTTAGTTAAGTAGCTAGAGAGAAAAGCAAAGTAGTAACTGTCAACAGCTACCAACAGCAGCAACATTAAACAACACAAAAAACAACAGCCAACAAGCCAGCAGTCCACCAAAACAACAACAACAACAATAACAAACTACAAGAACGGCAAAGAACAACGAATTATAATCCGCTTTATGGAATAAATAAGTCAGTGCTACGAGTATGAAATTCGTGGCGAGTTTGGAGATGGTTGAATGTCAAGTACTGAGTAAATTTATGATCCCAGTCATTGTGAGCTCAGAAATAATGGTTACTTCTGTACATCCCACGTGACTAGCACACATGCGCATTTACTGGAACAAAAGGAACTCTCTTGCTTACATAAGAAAAGAGCTTGGTTTGGTGAACCAAAAAATGGCGGCGTTCATTGTTTTGAAACACCAATATGGCTGCCGTGATCTTGTGAAACGCTCTATATGCTGTACTTATTTGCCAAATCAGAATGTTTAAATGTGTCAATTTCAGCGTTTGAGAAGATATAGATGTATAGAAGCTATTAACGAAGCTGTGGCGAAAAAGAGTTATAGTACAGGTAAGGTGTTGTTTTATCCTTACCGTTTCCATCTCGTTTTTCAAGTCTTAATTTGCTGGTTTGTGTCTGATAGTTGTTGTGACATTAGTTTACGTAATTCGTTTACAGATCAAGTTGGTATCCCAGAGCTGTATCATTTTGTTTACAAGTCTAAAAGTACAGCGCAGTACACCTCTCCTGAACTCGAGGCACCTTATGTTGAACCTGCAGAACAGGATAGGTATGACAGAAGTAAATGGGACGGTACGGAGATAAGGAAGGTGGGAAGGAAAGAAGGAAGGAAGAATGAAAGAAAGGAAGGAGGGAGGGAGGGAGGAAGGAAGGGAGGGAGGGAGGGAGGGAGGGAGAAAAGGAACGAAAGACAGAAGGAAGGAAGGAGGCAGAGAAAAAAGCAATCCGTTTTTCCTCTTCGATTTATGGCGCAAGCTCGGGATGGAATTAAGGGATGAAATAGGGAGCGAGAAGAAAGGAGGGGAAGGGGAAAAATGCTGATTAGCGGTCAGTGTTTTTTGTCTGCAGTTTTTCTAAAGTAAGACTCTGTCTTATTCCTTCCCAGACTCTTCGGTTTGTATCTTTATCTTCATCATCGGATCCACTCAGCTGCCAGGCCTCTGAAAATTTTATGTCACGTGGGAACACGAGAGATGTTGCTGGGATGGGTACGTACAAAGAGATAGCATTGCAAAGTACACGAGTAATATGGATGAATAATGTTCTTTGTTGCTTAAATTTGTCTTGTCTCAAATGCATAAATGGGTAAGCCTACGATAGACTAGCATCCGATCCAGGCGTTGTTTTGACACTCGTATCGCAGCTAGCTGCTACAAAAACTGTTATTTGGTATAGCATTGTACCTGCGTAATCGTTGGAAAATATTGTATCTCTTTTTACAGGTTACTTCTGGTTTTGAGTTATACGCCGCTTTCAGTCCACTTGTCACCAAACCTGACGCCATCAATGCTATCAACAAACTTTTGAGATGGATCAAGGTTTGTAGCCAGTGATGCTTTTTCTCCTATCTACCTTGTTGAAAGGTTTGGTTAGCCTGGTAGTCTTGTGAGTTCCTTGCTGGTCAATTGTATCGCTCCACCTCGCAGTAGCCATACCAATTAGTTGTTCAAGTCATTTATTGACTCTAGAGTACCCCTAAGACAGTGATGTTTGTGCTTTTTTGTTATCTTAAAAGTCCTGTGGTGCTTGGTTAATACTCTGTGCACAGAATAGCACAGTAAAGTCTCATTGGAAATTTGGCATGCAACTACCGCAACACGCGCAAATGTATTTATCAAAGATCATATATTTGAACTGCGGAAACTTAAGTCAATATTTAGTATTCGAACTGGTGCAAAGTTTTATTTAAGGGAAAAAAACATTTTGGGGTTAGGTGCACTTTAAGCAGCTATAAGGTTTCAAAGGGATTCGAACTCGTGACCTCTGCGATACTAGTGCAGTGCTCTACCAACAGAGCGAGCTATCAAGCCAGCTGGGAGCTGGTCATATCGTGAGTTCGTAACATACCCGTAAATAGCGTACTTATTTTCTCTGTTTTTGTTTTTAGCGCGAGGAGGAGCGACTCTTCATTTTAAGCTCACAAGTGTTTTAGGATCCTATCACTGGGATACGGAATCAGTTCTGTCGTCGGCGCGTCAGAGGAATGCTGGGTCTACCCACGCTGCTTTTCAAGCCTCGCAGAAAGAAGCAAGACCGATAATGGTCTAAAACCCAGAAGTGATATGCAGCTGGAAACAATTTAGTTATTTTCAAGATGTATTTTTGATTTAAGAATGAAACCATCTCTGCAGAAGAGGAATCCAGATATGAAGAACTGTAAGAAAGTACACTACGCTGTCGACTGGTGTCTCAGCATCTGCAGTAGCCTGCGATGCAGTGAGATTCAGGTGTTGAAATGTCGGTTAAACACGCGGCAGTTTGCTAAATTAAGGTCGAACAAACCAGTGCTAGAAAAAGAAAATAGTTTGGTTGTACATCATTACCTTCATAGAGTAAGAGGTTCGCTCGCTAGCCTGCGCGTTGCCTCTTTTGTGGGTTTGAACGAGAAGCGCAAGTCAAGGAAAAGACATGACTGCGCGGGGGCCATTTTCTCGAATTTCGTCTCTTCTCGCTCGACGAAAGCTCAGAGAACCACGAGTCTGTTCGTGTGCTGGTTCATCATTCAAAAAGAATGGAAACTGAATGATTGAACAGAGCCTGAGGCGCTTTTCATTCGGCCAAAAATGTCAGTTTGTATCTCCGTAAACTTCTAGTGATGAATAGAACAGTATTTCCGGAAATTTCAGGAAAAGAGCACAACCTCAAGAGGTTTACTTTGCCTATTTGCTACGCCTCAATATTTCCCCGCGGTCAATCGTTGCGGGTCACGTGGTCGGGGGCGAAAGTTCGTTTCGCATCCATCACTCAAATCAATTCACCGTGAAGGCATGGGAGAAGGCCCAACAGGCCTTAGGCAAAGATATATCCAAACTATCGAAAATTTCTGACCGGGAATTTACCTTTCATTTGATTTTCCTCCCGGATTTTCGTCTGAATAGTTCTCATTTCGAAAATTAATAATTTACGAATCTAAGGACATAAATTTTTAGTATCACTTGTCTCTCTGTCGAAAGTTCCACAATTTTTGGTTGATTGGAAAGCGCCCTGAGTACGAGATGTCGACCTTCTCACGTGTTGAGTGGTCAGAGTACAATGAATTCCTGGTGATCAATTCTGTGTAAAATGCTGTACATATTGTACAGAGCTGTTTAATTGTTCTTGCCCATCTTTCACCAGTAGAAAGTTAATGGTTTGGTTGAAACCTTAGAAGCCTCAAAGGAGGAAGATTTGTAAACATTATACACTACATGGATGAAATTAAAAAGACGTTCTGTGGTTTTTGACGAAAACAACTACAATGACAAAAATAAATATTAATTTTTTATCATAAAGAGTTCACGTTTTTGATAAGCTAACCCGCTCTTGTTTTCTGTTGAGCGATTGCAGTCCCCCCCCCCCCCACTCCAGCGCTTAGGGATGATCAGAAGTGAGGTCCTATTGATATGGTCGCGTTCCCCTGGGATAACCCTCTCCACAAGGCAGCTTTATTGAGCTTCTTTAGAAAGTTGCCCCTGCTTACCAGGCCTGCCTGCTGACCGTATCAAATTTCGCCCCGTGAGTATTCTTCACCCTCGTTAGATATTCAAATGCGCAGTTATACCTGTTTCTTTGAGTTGAATAGGCCCTTTTCACGATTCGATCACATGGTAGGAATAAATTATGCTGGAACTGACTCCTCCACAGGCTTAACTTATTTTTTCCGCCGAGCGATAGGGGAGACTGGGAGTGAGCGAAAACCCGCGAGCTGGTAGCGAGTGAGGATTTTCCTTTGTTTTGAAAGTCCCACTGTGTAACTTGCGTCTCAACATAATTTATTTTGTACCATGAGACCAGATCATGCAAAAGGCCTATTCTCCAAAGAAACAGTTGAAAAGTTAGCTCGGCCAGAGTAACTCGAGGGTGAGAGGAACGGGGATGGCTCGTATACCAGAGACCATATAAATGGGTTTTGACTGTTTTAGCACTTGACTGTTGACTCGGCAGAAGTGTTGCGCATTTTAACCGTCCGTTCACTTGCTTCAAGGTTTCCCCTGTGATGCTTCTACCAAATTTTTTCAGACCTCCGTTACATTTTGTAAACTTTTGATTTCGTTTGATTTCGTTTGATTTCCCCCTTCTCTGGATGCAACAAAAGTACTCGTATATTACGTCGCGCAGAACCCTTTAGCTTACAACTTGGCTTGATGTGTTAAGTTTCGAAAACAATAAAAAGCGTCTTTCTACAAGTTGACTAGTTTTCAGAAGTTTCCCGAGATTTTACCCTACCCATGTACCTGGAGAATTCGCTGAAGATATTCTAATTTTCATATCGCTGAATTTCTAATGTTAGGAACTTGATAACTATTTCAATCAATCAATCAATCAATCAATCAATCAATCAATCAATCAATCAATCAATCAATCAATCAATCAATCAATCAATCAAGCAAGCAAGCAAGCAAGCAAGCAAGCAAGCAAGCAAGCAGGCAAGCAATCATTCAATCAATCAATCAATCAATCAATCATTCATTCAATCAATCAGTCCATCGCTCCGCAATCAATATTTAAAGAGGGTGACACTTAGTTAAAAAAAAATAATGAGCTTGTGGCCCTCTATAAACATTGTTGCAATTTTAAAAACCTACCATAACTAATAACCGAATTAATAATTTATTTAGAATTAAGAACTTTACATTACATTTTGTCACCGCATATTGCACAGTTTGAAATATTTCCTGGTGCGGAACGGCGTGGAACTGACCAGCGACACCAGTATTGATAGTCGTGTTCTAACTTATTCACGAGCTTCACGATAAGATGCATTCTCTTGATTGAAGGAAAAAAAACAAACAAACGAACAAACAAAAATAGTCTGAGAAAGAGAATTATCTTAGTCTTGCTATGTTACTAAAAATGGAATGTTCCCGTCAGCTGGAAAATTTTGTAAGCAAGCGTGATGCTCTGGTTTCTCGCAGGGTGCAAAGCTGCCAGCATTATAGTCCGAAAAACCGCTTTTTAATTTCACTTTTCGCCAAGATTGGGAATGCTTTAGGATTTCTCTTCCATATCGGTTTCTTGAGAACAAACCAGGACTAACCGCTGTATTAATCCAGTTACCCCCAATGTTCGCTTTGGTGAACGTTGCATGGTTTTGTAGATCCGGGGGGAGATACTGACTGTTTGTGACAATCGACATGCCCATTACCTGGAGGTCGAATCCATTGAATTTAATATTAACAGACCCAGTCCCAGTTGCTTTATACCCGGCAAGACTGTAACCATTTTTGCGAAAGAAATCCACTGTTTCTTTCTTGACAAAGATTTCAATATCTGATGTTAAAGCAATCAGGTCTTCATCGGTGTCCCAAGGAATGAGTCCGTTGAACTTAACACCACCTAATGCAGAACCAGAATCCAGCTCGAATGTAATATTGTTCTCATCGGCAAACCTTTGAAGAAAGGCCAAAGCATCTGCATACTCTTCCTGACAACAAACTGGGAGTAACTGGCCTTTGGCAACGCATTGAAAACCAGTATCCTTACAGGAGAAGGAATGCTTCACCCCCTCGGGCAATAACACCCGATTAAGCTCCCACTTTTTAGCCAAAGGTTTCCACACGTTTTTATCAGTTTTTTTGGAAAACGACCTGTAATCTGTCGTGAAATACATTGCATCTGGACAGGACATTATCAGGTGTCCATGCTCAACAACACGCAAAAACCAGTCTTCAAAAATAACCTCATTTGGAAGACTCTCGTCAAACTTCAACAGCTTCGATTTGGCAACGAATGGACCCTGCAGATAATCACAGAACATGCACTCGTTTCTTGAGTGATAATAACCTTCCTGATATTCCAAGACGTAATTTTTCATTGTAGTTTGCACGCAGCCCGCTTTCCAGTGACCTGAGAAGTTACGGTATGATCCACCTGCAACTCCAACATTTGGTATCTGACTGACTACACGAATTTGCCTCTCAAGTTGGGTAAGCCAGGTGAAGTGAAAAACATCTCTTGCAACGAGAATATAAGGAGTAGTTACATTCTTTATCAACATGTTCCATCCTTTGCCTAGGTTTGCATCATCGACTTTAATAACATCAATATTTTTGTAACTTTTGGCTATGTCCATAATTTCGTTACTACGCGTAGCCAAATAAACTTGAACAGTAGGATAGGTCTCTGTAACCCCCTTTAAAACTTTTTCAATGTTGTCCTCGTCTTCCTTGGGATACGTAACGGTGTTTAATAAAATACTTATCACAGCGCTAATTGGTTTAGCGTTAGAACAGTTGGTTATAACCCAGCCTGTGGTGTAAAATGGGTGTCCAAACGTTCCCCCTTTGTACTCATCTGGACACACATCTACGCTGCCATTCTTGCCGACTATCTCAAGAGTACTCGCTGTTTGCAGTCTGTTATCTAGGCGCTTTACTAGTTCCCGTAATCGCTGAACCAATTTCGGGGACGGTGCTTTCTTTTGAACCACCAGCTTTCGCATTTCCAAGTGGATTGCATTCAGTTCCTTAGCAGTGTCTTTTTTAAAAAGAACGATCGGGTCATAATGTCTGAAAAGAGATAAGACCTGTACTTAAATTCTTGTAATAATCCACTGATATCAATGATTGAACGCATGCAAGCATTGTTTAATTAGTACTTCATATTTCACATGGTTAGTTGACAATTTCGTATTACTTCATATTTGACAGAATTGTGTTTTTTTACAATCACTGCCAAAATTCTGGCGCGCTCATTGGCTACTTTGTATCGTCAATAAGCGGACAGACACATGAATTTGTAATTCTGCGATGCAGCAACGAGCGAGAGCGGACAATTTGACCATTTGTTATCATAAAAAACAAGTTGATGTCAGTTTTTCATGCGTCTGTCCTGTTATTGACAATGAATTTCGTCATAACGTTGTCAAAGTAGTCTGCGGATCCACTCGGCTATCGCCTCGTGGATCCACAGCTACTTTAACCATGTTATGACGAAATTCATGATCAATAACAGGACAGACGCATGAAAAACTGACGTCAATTTGTTAATTGGTGACTTCTAACAATGAGGACACTTTGTGATGCTCATCATAAGTAATTTGAATCTCATTAGCATTCAATCCTGCACACATCTGTAATAATCGTCTTTACACAAAGTGCTGTCATCCGGCAAAATTTTGACATTATTTAATCTTAACCTACGTACGATCTAAAAGACATCTCGTCTTCGATATTCGTTCGACTTACTATAAAATAACGAGCGGAGGAGGCGGCTGAAATTCAGGCTAAAAAATCTGTAAATTTCCACTACAAAATATATTTCGCTAAAACCTCATCAGTTGTACGCCATGTCGGATTCCGGGATCCAATTTGACGTACAACTGGTGAACTTCTTGAACCGGGTTAAACTGTATCCAATGTAAACGCCACTGCCACAAAGTACGCATGGGCAATGCGGATAGAAAAGAATTCTAGGGATTTTCTTTCAGTTATGATCTTATTATTAGAAAATTAAGGCGATCAAAGCGATACATTTTTAGATGTCAATTAAAACTCGTCTTAGTCTATAAATAGTGAGGCAGCGTTGCACTCAATTTTAAACGAAAGAAATTTTTCAAGATTACACTAACCCTCTTGTCCGTGGAAGGAAAAGATAAAATGACGTTAACAAAATACACATGAGAACAGTGAAGGACAGGAAAACACATCTCCAAGAAAGGACCATCGCCATTAGCTTCTGAACCAAAGACTTTCAAATCTGTGGATGTAGCATCAGAAAAATAACCATCAATATGGGTACACTGCCAACAATTTGATGAACATGTAATATGTCAAACCTGAGTAGCAGCCATGTTTTTCCTCACGCATGTGCCTTGTTCCCAAATACAGAGGAGTAAAAATTTAAAGTTCTCATTTTCTCAGGCATAGATTTTTTGGTTGTGTTGGATACTGTTAGATACCGAGAATTCTTCCACCAACATGTACACGTGGTTACAAAGTTAGAGTTAAAATGTAACAATAGGATACTGTAAAACAAAGAATATGATGTACTTTATGACGTTATCCATGGTTTCTTACTTTTATACCGGGAATATTTTAAAAGCAATTATTGAATTCGGCTTTCGAAGGATATGAAGAATTCTGCAGATCAAGGAGGGTGTTATCCACCTCGGCCTTCTGCTTCTGTAGATAACACCACTCGAGCACTGTGGTTAGCCCGTCTCAGAAACATACACATGCATGTGCCCCCAGGGAATACCCCGCATAGTTGACTAGCTGATGTGCCCAGGGGTCTGTTGTTGATACTGGGGGGGGGGGGGGGGGGAATCTGGGATTTAAATGGGATTAATAACAGGAACCTCGCTGATCTCGTTTCGCCGATACCCGTTTCGTCGTTACGTTGTCGTCTTTTCTCGGCTCTCAGCGCTCCGTGCCAACAAAAAATAAAAGAAGCGGTTCGGGTCGCAGAATTTGCCAATAAAGAATAAAAGAAAGTCTCTAGGACCACGGTATGTTTTTGGCTGATCAGATCTTTTACAGATCCTGGTATACCATCAGCATTTTCGTCTGCGGTCCATGCTATATCTGGCTCAATTACCAGCCGCTGTTCGGGATAGGTGTTCGTTAAACCAGATTCAAGGGAGCGGCGGAAACGGAGCCTATTACTATATTTGTTTTTAGTTTCTTTTGGACCATGGGTCCGTGATCTTCTTGGCCATCATGGCCATGTGTTTTCTGCAGCACACTTTTTGTCTGTCCGCAATTTAAATTCCTTATCGCGAGTCGACATGCTACAACTGAAGAAAATGAAGTTATTGCAGGTTTTCACATTATGGTAAGTGCGTAATTTACACCTAAAGAAAAGTTTCAGCTAATGGCGATTATAGACGCAATTCTAACACAGTGGTGACATCATTTCAAAACGTGCAACAGCTATCAATTGGAAATAGTCCTTCGTATTCGAATTAAACTCCTCAGTTACCCATGGTCATAATATTTCTCTAGATTCTCTACTTGCACAAATCCCATAATACACCTCTTTTACCCCCCCAAAAATTGCATAGGCATTGTGTTAGATTTTTCTTGGGACATGTTCATATCCCAGGAGAAATTGCAAACAATAGCCCTTTTCACGGTTAGCTTTCCTCATTTGCATTACAATAAAATCTAGCATGTGTGCGAGGCAATTTCGGGCTATTTTGCAGTTTTAGCCCGAAATTGCCTCGCATTCACGTTGATTTCATTGTAATGCAAATGAGAAAAATTAACCGTGAAAAGGGCTATGAGTATGCAAAATTTTTGGGGGGTTAAAGAGGTGCATTATGGTATTGTGCAAGAAGTGAAGAAAGCAATCTCGTAAAACATTTACAAAGAAGCCCGTTTGAGGTCGAGAATATTATACCAATCGCACAATCAAAGTATTCAGAAAAATGTACTGAATAGTCAACTAGATTGGTCTCACACCTTTGTTTTTATTGTAATATTTTGATTTATAAGCGGAAATAATTGAATCAGTCCCCAGAGGCACGGAGATTGTTTAAGGCGGGGGTACACGTGGAGGCTGTTTGGACGGGCCTCTCTGCCAATATCTCGATCATGTTTCAAGCAACACTAAATCTCTATGCTTATTTCATTAACCACTGTTTGGCGGTTTTGTGTAACTTTTTTGGGTGATTTTTGGGCATTTTGGGAAAGAGATATTTTTCTCGAAGGATAGGTTAAATTGAGGAAAATATGAAATGTTGAAGATTTGATGGGTTTGGAAAATTGAATTTTGAAGTGAAGAATTAGTAGACGGATACCAAACAGTCCCGTACCAACCTGAGGCTCTCATTTGGGGGTTAACTGTCTGGTATTGTTTCCAACCCATTTTGATCCTAACAACTCACTTTTAATATCACTTCAAATTTCACTCCTATTCAGGCGTACCCCTAATTACCGTGCTTCCATCTTAGAATACTGTATGTAAATATATGTTTTCACGAACAATGGAAATTTGATTCGCCGATATTTCTTGTCTTTATTTAGATATTAACTTTTACGCTTTTGAAATGGGAGTTTACAGAAATTGTCACCGTCATTAACAAACTGAGTCATTATTATTATAACCGTCACGCAGCAGTCAGTTCCCCTATTTAACATGTGACAAGTTGTGTTTGATTTATTGTCTATTAGAGTGAATAGGGGTAACTCGAAGTTATAGGGACTATAACTAGGGAAAAAATGTCTTCGGTTGTTGATATAAAATGTTGATTTTAGCTATAGACAGGTGTAAGTAAGTAAGTAAGTAAACACTTTATTTATAGAGGGTAAACACTAAATAGCTTAGAGCTAATAAACTTGTGGCCCTCAAACTGAATTAGAAAACAATTACAGCATACAAATATCTAAATCAATACTATACTAATCTAAAAATTCTATTAAATAATGAATTAAGTTAATATCAATCTAAATACTAAAATGATTTAAACTAAGCTGTTTTTTAAAAATTACATTAAATAAGCTCCTCCTAAATGCAGGGAGAGAATCTTTACTTCTTAATTCTAAAGATAACGTGTTCCAAAGTTTGCAGGCTCTAACTAAGAAGGACTTTCCACCTTCTGTCTCGCGTATATACTTAGGGCAAACTAAGTTAAGTTTAGCATACCGAGTATTTCTAGAATGGACTTGATTATTAACAGTAAAATGTTTGATTAAATAATTGGGTAAGGTACCCTGAATAAGTTTGAAAATTAGAGAACAACAGCTTATCTTATTTTCTTCATAAAAAGGAATCCATCTTAACTTATTAAATAATTGTACAGATGGCGAATCTCTATCGACAGACAGAATTACCCTAGCCGCCCTTTTTTGCAGCTTCAATACTCTATTCAAAGATTCTTTATCACAACATGACCAGATAACACTAGCGTAGGTTATTATAGGATGAATTATCGAATTATTGAAATCGGCTTATGAAATCATTCACGGTTTTAAAAAAAGACGTCGAATGCGGTCTCGTTAGAGCTTTTCCGCATTCCGCTGCGCGGGCGTAAACTGAAGCAGGGGTTAGCGGGGAAGGACCTCCACACCAGCCTCTGCGTCGTCGATTTTTTTGCTCTCGCTCCAATTTACGCACAACTACTCTAACCTACGGAGTGTCACGCAATTAAAAAAAAGAATCAAAACACATTCAGTGGATAAAGTCAAGAAATTGTGATATAATACACGATAAATAAAGAAGATACTTCTCCAAGTTAAAGGTGTGTGCGTTGTCCTAAAGTTGAGAGATTCGTCAAAAGTTTCCGCGCAAAATTACAGAGCTTAGTATGGAGCCGCCATGTTGGAGGAGCCCCTTTGTCCTCCAATATGGCGGCCGTAAAATAATATTAATGTAAACATCTCGAACTTACTTTGGTTATCTAGTTGACTGATTATCTAAACAGACCCAAACAACATATACACAAGCATTTTCCTAATACAGATAGGAGATATAAAATTTGCCAATATCTTAGTGACAGTTTGAACGAGCGAGAACTTTTGCCCCTTTAAACATTCAAACCGTTTGCGTGTGCCCAAAAGGGACCACGACGGGAAGTAAATATACTCTACTAGGCATAGCCCATTTCGCAGATATTGTGGCCATTTTGACTTCTATTGTTTTAAATATCTATTATGGGATGCTCAGGGGGCAATTAAATATGGATTTGCCCCCAGAGCATCCCATAATAGATATTTGAAACAATAGAATTCAAAGTGGCCGCCGTATCTGCGAAATGGCTCATAAGAACTCTCGAATCATCTCTCTGCCGTCGTCTCGTCGAGGACGTCGATCATTTCGCCTGTCTTGCCGTCGTATCGAAAACGTGAGTATTTTACTCTGTTTTGCCTGGACAAATGTTCCAATCGACCTTATTTTCAGTTATCTTCATAAGAACGTTTCATGATTGTAGAGTATAATGCTACGCTGAGTTACGAAAATGAGAATAAAAGTATTCCTCATCTGTTTCGTTTTATAATTTGTGTTTCAGTTGGTTTCAGTCACTCTTTTGACCTTTATGCTGCGAAGTTTGAAAGCGGAGCGATGCGATTTTGGCGGGAAAAATCGCCTTGGCGCTGGAACCCTTTGAAAAAAGGATTCAGTCCTCCCTTGTCCTTCTCAAATTCATTCAAAATCGCTCAAAAAACCGCTATTGAGGCAAAAGGACGACTATACACCACAGGTAAGGTAATTCAACGTTTATTTATCATTGACTTACATACACAGTTAGCGATATATGGCTATAGATGGGCTTACTGTATTTTGCGAAACGAAACGAAACGAAATGAATAAACCTTAAGAGGGGAGAAACTTAACTACAACAGCTGTACAAGTCTGTTGCTAAGGAAATCTCAAAACCTCCTTTTTTTGGCTCCTGAAGTCCAGTGGGCATCAAAGTTAAGCGTGTTTGTTTGATTCACGTTTCCTTTAAATGTTTCGAGCCACGCCCATATTTGGTATGTCACGTGACCACAATAGAAAATGTCTAAAAACTCGGACTGAGTGGATCGTTTTCGAAATATAACAATACATTTTGCCAAAACACGGCATTATCTACAACTTGTAGTATGCGTTTGAGGAAATGTACAATATTTCGAAAATTATAGATGTTTAAGTGCTTTTATAGCCCGTCTTATACTTTGACCAATCCGAATAACGATTGCATTCTACAGTGTTTTGCAGGATTTGTAAGCGGCAGTTTCCCAACAAAATCTCGTGAGCTAAGAGATGACAACATGAGACAAAGGTAAACTATTCATTCTTTTCGTTCCTTTATTTACTCTATCCCTACTCAGCAAGATGGTGTGTTCCCTGTGGATAGACTCTCGGGCAAAATCCTGGTAAACGTGTGGCAAGCGTGGGGAAACTTTGAAGTTCTGAAACGCTGCTATATCAAAATATATCAAACTGATTTTTTACCATGTTTTGTAAAAGCTATCGATTTTCAACATATGTAAAATTTGGACTGGAGTAATGTGGAGTACTCTTAAAAGAAGCAGCGGAGCACAACTTGATCATGATAAGCGGGACATTCCTGCATTCGACACTGTCTTATTTCACTCAAATTTGA
>JAHPZR010017365.1:30000-32500 GCA_019787425.1 Platygyra sinensis
ATAGCTGCTGAATTTGGTTTCTTCCCTGTGAGTACCAAAATAAAAGCACTGTAAGCCTGTGCTAATATATTCCGTTGGTTGAAATCTTGTATTATTTCATTTTTTATTTATTTGCTTCATTTGTGATGGCAATCTTCTGTTGTTGAGGGAAGACCCGAGCCAAATCTGGAATCGATGGAAACATAGGATGGAGCGGCCATCCAGATGGCTTTGAAGGGACTTCACTGGTCTCAGCGTGTCGATCGATAACTACTTGTAGCGGATCGAATCAAGACAATCAATAACCTAACATTTAAAGAGGGTGACACCTATTACTATGGAAGCAAGGAATGTTCAAGTTAAGCTTACTTTCAAAAGTAAAGAGAATACTTCTATATCTGCTTCAAGCAAATGATGAAATTCGTTTAACGCACGAAACCCTGTGGAAGACGCACACTACTTTATGTAAGAACCCCTGACGAGTATATGGGTTATTAATTATTTTTAGTGTCAGCGGTTTTCCAGTTATAAATTAAATTGCAACCTGCAACCTGCAACCTGTAAAAATACCTGCCGGCTGGCGAGAAGAATGGTTCTTCTCGCCGGGTTCGCCGGTTGTCGGTTCTTTGTCGCCTTTGGCCGTGATACCCTACCCAAACAAGTGACAGGCTACATTGCAAACTTCGGATCGTTTTCATTGTCACGCAATAAAAAAAAAATCGAAAACCATCCAGTGCAAAACGTTAAGAAAGTCTTTTGTTATAGAAGATAAAAAAGATAAACCCATTGATGCCTGCGTGAAATTGCCTGCGAGCCACCCCTAATTCCCTGGCGTTTTTTTGGAATATTTCAGAGCGAGCGAAAGCAATCTGTGAATCTGGAAACAAGAAACAATTAATTTCTTCGCCGCGTGACGAAATATCACGGCGCTGCGAAAGAAAGATGAAAGTTGTAAATTGAAAAAGATGACAAAAACAAGCCAATTATTGTGAGATCAGTCGTATTTCAACTATGTTAAGTTAGTGGCCATCTACTTCTTTTCTTGGCAGTTCTGTAGTAGCTGAATAACACTCCAAAAAACAATGGATCGAAGCGAATAAACTTAACTAATAAACAAACCGCGCTGGTGGTCGCCGTAAATTAAATATCCAGAAATCCAGCGTGCGAGATACTGTTCACTGGATTTCTGCATTCCCAAATTCGACATCGAAGTAATAATGTATTTTGCCATTTTTGTTTCTAAAGTCCGAAAAGCTGCTTTAAATTTGCGATCTGTTGTCAAAACTTAAAGGACCATTGTCACGATAAAGCGCATGTGCGGTCTTGATTCACCCCAATTTTTTTAAACCAATAGAAACCGTAATACTATCACGAGCGCCACGAGGGTCAGCTTAGAGTTGCACGTGCCTTTCGAACATCTCTTTATCCGCCGGCTTTTGGCCTTTTGTTTGTAAAGAATATTTATCATGTTTATGTTGTGTGAAGGCCGTGTCCGTTGATTACAAGCACATACGCTTTACTTTCTTCCAACTTGCATGCATATCTGCAGCTATATATACAAAGTTTCCGATTTTCGTCCTTGTACTCGCATCTTTTCTTCGTTTTTTGCTCTTTTTTTTTTCGAACAAGACGGCTACGAGGTGAAAGTAGCTTTCGTCTCTAGCCGCTTCGAAAACCCTCTCGAGGACATTGTATTTCTCGACGGCATTCAACTCAAACACAAAATACGACTTTTAAATCTTTCATGGATGACTAAACAGTTCTTCAATATCGGTATTACTATTTTCATACGCCTCGCAAGGTCGATGGAGGAGGATTTTTCTCACAAATAAATACTTTGAAAACTGTTCCGTCGGATGAGCAATCAAATTGCTGCACATGCGCAGAAGGGTGTCAAATGCCCTTTAAGCTTACTTGAAAGCGCTCCGATCTTCATGTTTTCGCGGCGGTTGAAGGAAGAACTTCTTCACCGGCCGGAAAGGTTTTAGGACTTTGCGAGGAACGTTTTGGAACGTTTTTCAATGCGGCAAATCGATCAAAAATCGATGAAAAATCGATAAAGATTTTACGCAGTCCTATTGGCTAGCTTTGCAATTTGTCCCTACGAAGAAAAACAAACCCAGCCGGATTTTTACCGTGGTATACCACAGCATCCCACGGAATTATGTACAGAGTACGCTCAAAGTCACTCTCCTGGCTCTTTTACTGATAACACTTCTGCCTTGCATACGGCAGCTGCGCCCGCAGTACGAGCGGCAGTCAAAAGTTAGCTGTCCTACCGAAACGACACGATAATAGCCTTTCTCTTCGCAATTAACAAAACTAAAGACAGTGAGTAACTTGCTGTGGCCTCTACTAGTAGTTAACTTGAGAATTCCGGGTTTAATTTGACGAGGAAAAGCATATTTTGTTCAAAATAACACAACTATTGGCCTACCTGACGACACTCGACGAACTACGAGCGAGGTGCCATGCCGAACGCCGGCGGTCCATTTTTGGCGCCAAATTAACAGTTTGGAGG
>JAHPZR010017365.1:37500-40000 GCA_019787425.1 Platygyra sinensis
TCTACCCCCGATCAAAAGACAGCTGATCGTTGTGTTATCATCCTGTATTATGTTGGAGTTAAACCGTTGCAGCAGCTATATCCTCGATGATCGTAAAACAAACCGAAAAACTCACCAATTTCTGTAGAGCGATTTGTTTTCCACTTTCAATTTTTTACAGTTACTCCCATCTTCTTCTTGATGCCGTTTTTCTCGAAGCGAGTTATCCATAGTTCGGCGTTCGCGAAATAAGGGTTAAAAGAGACTGAAACAGGATGATAACACAACGATCAGAAGTTTCAAAAATTATTCCTCGGAGAGATTTAATAACGACATCACAAGGGCACCCTGGTCAGTTCTGGAAACCTTTGATGATCCCGATGATAAACTTCACGCCTTTAATTTGTTGTTTAACGAGATCTTGGATAGACATGCACCCTTAAAAACTATTCGCCTGCGAGGACGACCGAATCCTTACATCACCGATGAGATTCGCGATTTAATGGCAACAAGAGATGGCTGGAAACGTAAGTTCAAACAAACTAAAGATCCATTGGCTTGGTCTAGCTACAAGAGCTATTGTCGGCAGGTGAAACGGAAAATTCGCCTTGCTGAAAACGAATTTATGGAACAACAAATCAATGAAAATCGAAACAACACCAATACCATGTGGAAAGTCATTCGTAGTTGCATTACTAAAAAGTCTGCTTCGCAGAGTTCTTTTTCAGGGGACGTAAATACTGTGGCCAACGAATTCAATAACTTCTTTGTAAACATCGGTAAGAATACAATTCAGAAAATCAGCACCCTGGCTGAACAATTCCAGTGTGAAGCACACGATTCCTCGTTTATCCCACGGGAATATCCCGCGTCTGAACAGTTTGTTTTCGACGCTAATGTGAACATCAACCAAGTACAAAAGATTATCAAATCTATGGCAACAAATAAGTCCGCTGGAATTGATAAAATCCCAATTCGTGTCATTAAGGACTGTCTACCTGCCATTCTACCTGCAATCACATCGATTATTAATGCCACCTTTTTTCCGCTCAATTCCCCAATGTTTGGAAAATTGCGGAAGTGACACCTATTTTGAAGGATGGCGACCGTGACATTCCTAACAATTACAGGCCTATTTCACTGTTACCTGTGCTCTCAAAGATTTGTGAGAGAGTTGCGCACGATCAGCTAACGTCCTTTTTAATAGCAAACCAACGCCTGTCACCCAAGAAGTGTGGTAATAAGAAGTGGAATTCTACTGAGACATCTATCTTACAAACAACTGATGCAATCCTTGAAGCCATTGATAAGAAACAGCTAACTGCCACTGTGTTGCTCGACATGAGCAAACCTTTTGATAGTGTTAACCACGGAATCCTTCTGTCCAAGCTTCAGGACATTGGATTGTCACCTACCGCTATCAAATGGTTTTGCAGCTACCTTCAGTTAGGTGTCCCCAATTAGCGTACGTTGTACGCTAGAGATTTCGACACGTTAATAAAGTTCTTATCTCATCTTATCTTATCTAAAATTCATAATGCTACATCAGCCCAACTTCCTATGACTTGTGGAGTGCCACAAGGAAGCATTTTGGGACCACTGCTCTTTAGTATCTACACTAACGATCTTCATGCCCTGGTCGTTTAAAGGCTGGATAACGCTATTCACCGGATAAATCGCTATCCAGTGCAGTGGATAAGAGTTAACAAAACAAACCACACGATCCGCTGGATAGTGATTTATCCGGTGGATAGCGTTATCCACTTTTCGAACAACCACCGCAGATGTACATTTTGGCGGCCGACAGTTTGAGACAGTACAAACTAAACTGAATACGGCTAACTGTTGTCATAATGAAGACACAGCGTCAAACATACCTGAATTTTTCTCTGTTCTACCTGAAGTGCGCTTCAACCATGAAATTTGCGTGTGAAGTAACATTCTCGTCCCCAGAGGCCGCGATCGCGACTCAGAGGACCCGGATATGGTTAGCCAAATGTTGTAAAATTCAACAACTTGCACATTCATATTCAACAACTTATATTTATGTTCAGCAAGATATATTTATATTCAACATTTTATATTTATATTCAACAATACGCATATTCTTTCAACTTCAACCCAAATTATTTTCATTCAACAAAAATATTTGTTCAACTTCAACCCAAATTATTTTCATTCAACAAAAATAATTATTCAACTTCAACCAAAAATAATTTCATTCAACAACAAAGTTCCCGGACATTCAAAATATCGTCATTCAACAAAATTCCCCGTCCCTCCCCGGTTAAATACAAAACAACATTGAGTCACGCAAGCAACATATCAAAAACTTGTCAAATACACAACTGAGAGACGAGCAAATTACCTTGCTATCCCGTGGTTTGAAATTCATTCCTGCTTCCGTGACAAGAGAAAACACTATCAGGCGCCAGCATACTCAATGACTTCTGTCAATTTGCCAGAAGAATGCGCCTTAAATACATATTTCACGGGATCAATAAAGAACCTCATCCTTTCC
>JAHPZR010017365.1:47500-49958 GCA_019787425.1 Platygyra sinensis
TTCTGAAGTGATGTAAATAAGATTTGAGTGGCAAATAAAGTTATTCATTATTCATTACTCATTCATACGCTGTGAATGTCGCACCTTCGCTAACACAACGAACTTGTTTGCAATGATGTGGCCTTGAAGAACGCTAGCAATGAATCCAGACGCCATCTGATTATAACCTTCAAGGCTTCGGAGAGCCTTAAACTGCTGCTATGTATAGAAGCTTGTCTCTTAGACAAGGTAGAATAAAAGACCTGTTGATTCTACAGGAGGCAAGCAGTCCGCTTCAAAATGCTTCCCCTCGATAAGCACGGGATCTATTCCAATTGCAGACATTTTCTCCAAATAACGCTACTTAACAAGAGGCTCTAGCTTCTTAGCATAGTCAGAAATCGGAAGACAACTTCAATCTGGCTTTTCGTCTGACTTTTGTTCACATTTAGAGACATCATGTCGGAAAGAAGGCTAGAATTGTAGATCTGAGTTGTATTTGCATTAATTACGCAATTGAATGCTGTACACCAATATGGCGGCCGAAATAACTGTGACGTCACGTGAAAACGATCTATTATTCCACGTTACATGTCGTGGGTTTCCTCCAACATTTTGAGCTAGAGAGACCATCGAATTGTGAAACAAGACGCCAAACGGCGATTCCGTGGGATGCTCGCGCTGGGGAGCGTAGCATTAGAATGAATTCTGAAGTTAAGTAAAGTGCCTCGATTAATCAGTTAGATCGGCCATAAAAATCACTGAGGAAACGGTGCTTGTAGGAAACTGTGCTTGTAGGAGTTTGCCTTTTCGTCGAGGGTCGAGGGTAACTAGTCGAGGGTCGAGGGTAAATGGTCGAGGGTCGAGGGTAATTAGTCGAGGGTCGAAAATTTTTTCACAATTATTTTTGGACGTCGTCTATTCAAAGTTAATATATAATCTAAATATATAATCTGAATCTAATATATTGTACATCAACACAAGTAGTGGTATCATGTGTGTTTTTTTATCCTGTTCCAGCCTCTCGTTAGCTGGAACAGGCTAACATTTGTTATACTCCCGGGTTATACTGTAGTTTCCCTTAAACTGTTGACTCGACCCTCGGCCAAAAGGCAAACTCTAAATTAATGATTTAGAAATCCAGCGTTCAAAATTCTGTTCAACCAAAGGAAAGAAGCGTGACAGGAAGTTCAATACCATTAAACTGTTGACTGTTCTTAAGAGAACTTTGAAGCAGGATCTCAGTTCTAGTTTTCTTTAACTGTAAGACATTTAAGGTCGTTTCTTTTAAGACTAATGGAGTACAATATATATGCCTTTTTTCTTTAAAGTTTTAGCTGTGAGAAAGAGTTAATTTCGAGAAAACATCCGGTATTTCCCATTGAGAGATTTCTATCTCTTGTATTTCTATCTCTTCTACTACCTAGTAATGTGATAATAACACAACAAAACGTCTAATAAGAGATTTATTATCCTACACGCAGAGCTTCCAGCCCTTCATAAAGGAAAATCTGGAGACCCATGAAAAAAAAAAATTCTGGAGATTCTACAAAAAATATTGAGATCCTATTTTTTTTCCCCGATCAAACCCCTTTGAACTAGACACCAACCTCATTCCCAGGGCCTACTCCCCACTCAAAATGGGGGGCAGACGCGGAAAAAAACGATGAGTTATTGAAAACAAGCAAAGATCACAGCTCGGTACAAAAACGTAGTGAGTACAGTGTTTTTCTTTATTAGTTTTTCACTTTATGGCGCACAAGCTTTCCTCGTAAATATTCCATTTTCATTAAACAACTTAATTTATTTCATTTCAGAAAGATTTTTCCCAAAAACCCGTGAGATTGGGAGCCTTGTCGTGAGATCGTGAGAAATGACAAAAAATCGTGATACTCACTTACGAGGAATGCGTGACAGAAGTATGGGAAGCGGAACGGAATCTTGGCGCGAGTACAAATACCGTGTGATATTTATTTGTACTCAATTTGGGCGTTATTTGTACTCTACGAAGTACAGTTGGATAATAAATATTGAATATTGATAGCAGAGACTCAATGGTTTTCTTGTCTAACTTTTCACTCGTTCATGAAAAGGCTCTAAATCTGGTAACTTTAACTGTTTGTATCTTTATTTGTATTTGTATTTAAAAAATATTTCCCACGTCCACTAGTTTGTCCTATGTGAGACATAGGTCAGCGCGATTATTTCATCGCCTGTGAAACAAAAACTTGGAAATCTCAACGATGACAACAAAGGAAACACAACTTGTCAAATGCCGCATTCACAGACTTCACAGGCTGCCAAACAACTATAGCAATTAAGAGCGTGTCCGTGTAAGAACCGACCACTCAAATTTTCGTGGAAAATGGATCGCCTCCATTTTTTCTACACAAGTCAAACAACATATGTAATGAACGAAAATGCCCTTTATTTCGATAGATTCGCTTTTTTAATTTTTTGAGGGATTTTTTTTGTAGGC
>JAHPZR010017366.1:0-27500 GCA_019787425.1 Platygyra sinensis
TATAATTTGAGCAGTTTCTCGTCACCCACACCCCATGACTCTTTGAAGGAAGCTTGTTTTAGCTGAGAATTATATTTTACAGTGCATTTACTGAAACCGGGGCCACCTAGACACTGAAAACCAATCAGATGGCTGAACTGAAACAATAGATTCCAACATTTTCAAACCCAGCCAATCAAATGTTCAGTACAAAACAATGAAATCTCAACTTGTTGTTTGCGATGTCTACGCGACTACAGTGTCGCTTATCAATAAATTGTCAAGTTCAAAACCGTTAGAACTTTCGCGTGCTTGAATGTTATTGTATCAGGAGCCCAGGATTATATGCTGCGATTTCTAAGGGGCACTGTTGGTTGGTTTAGAAAATATGAAAAGAAAAGCTGTGTAAAAATGTCACTTGTCAAGGCTGTTGCCTGACAATATTTCAAGGAGCCCAGAAGGGCAAAAGCCAAAAAGTTAGGAGCCCAACAGGTAATGTTTTCGGAGCTGCTGCAAAAATTTAGGAGCCCAAAGGGCTTTCTTGGGTGCCCCAGGCTGCCGGGCTCCTGTTAGGCAGCAGCCTTGCTTGTTAATATACATACCGCCAGAGTTGTGGTGTAGGGCTTGAATATTGTCGCAGCTGTTTCAAAGAAACCCTTGAAATGGTCTTTGAGAAAGGAAGGTTCCAATGGTGCGGTTGTTTACTTTTGTGGAGTAATTTTACACCCTGAGGCTTTGATAGTACAACTTGGGAAGAATTTTTAATGAAACAGTGAATGCAATCATTTTTCCGAGAACTGTGTGCTGAATTTCACGGTAATGACAACCGAGGGCTGTGTAAACTGTAAAGAAACACACACAGACAACAGGGGAAAAATCTATTTTTCAAAATTTGTCAAAATCTATTAAATATTGTACGATTTTAAACAAAACTGGGAAGAAGAATTTTTTTGGCTATACATTCACAGTTGAAAATGGTCAATGTAATGTACTACCGAAACAGGTAAACCGCGAATTCAAACGCAAGAGTAACAGTTGATTGTGGCGCCAAACATTAACGATTTCGGTCACATGGCATTGTTTGTCAAATCGAAAAGCTGAACGCACGTGGTCACATTCCTTTCTCCTTGCTGACTTCACCAGTACGGCTTGCTGTTCGCAGTTCGGAGTTATGGAGTCAACCATTTTCTTGCAAGCCCCAAATACTTCAACTGAAAGTTTTATTTTACATTCCTCAATGATGGAGCCTAAAATGCTTCCCCTAAAGCTTTCATGTATGGATTTCCCTCAAATTAGAGTTCACCTGTTGCTGTTTACAGAATACGCCATTGTTAAATCACGCACTGGAATGTGACCACATGCGTTCACCTTTTTCGTCTGGCAAACAAAGCCATGTGACCAAATCGTAGACGTTTGCCTTGTCTGGGTGACCCCGGTTTCAGTAAACGCACTGTAACAAATACAAAAACATCCTATACCATCTAAAATATTTTCTCTCCAAGAAAAGTTACTTGGGGGTTGTCCTGTGCTAGATGCATCCTGGCAACACTGGACCTCAAGCTGGCAAATACCATATTTATGACAGTAATAAATCAGTGTTACTCATATGGTTCAAGAGGATGATTCTGTGTTCTGTATTCTCCTCAGAATGCAACTCTAGACTCTTATCTCATATATCCTGTTCACAGAGAGGAACATGCATGTTACAGAATCCCACAACCCATTTTTTATCTTTGAGCAGAAACGTCAGGCTGGGGTTGACTTTGATACAGAATACATGACACAAACTGGCTTGCTTCTTTTCAAATGCAAGTAATTACATGTATTATTACCCATTATCACAAAGTCAACCAAAGCTTCACTGGCTCTGTATGGTTATTGTTAAAATGGCCTAATTGTTGTATCAGCGACCACAAGCTTACCTTGAATGTGCATTCATAAGAGTTGCCGCTGTTTGCCGCTTAGCTCTACCTCTTTCAAGAATGTTGTACACATCATCTTTGTCATGGACAACAAGCTCTTCAAGACCTTGGATGACAACTGAACCCTAAAGAAATATACACCAAGTGTAAGTATAACGATAAGTTGAGATAAACAATACTTTAACTTGAATGATACTAAGGGAGGCTTAATTAGTGACACTATATATTAAGCTTTTTTCAATCAGAAAAACAAAATAGCTGTACTGTGTAGATCTTCTTGTTGAACATAATGTCAGAGAAATGTTCTGTCCACACTATACCAGAGAAATTTAAAAACACAACAATCAGCAGTCATTTTGGATTTGTATTTGAGGAAAAATCTGGCTGGAAATTATAGTGACATTGTTTTTGAAAAGCCCTATTTTCAAGTGTTTTCCTTCCACACTGAAATGCAGAGCTAGCATTTCAAATTCTTACTGAAAAGCTCCACTTTCAAGACAGAAGACAAGTAGTGTGGACCTGACCTAAATCTGTTTAGCACCAGCAGACTAAGAGCCTGTAATCAAACATCTACAGGTGTACAATCACACAAGTTATCAGAGCCTGACAACAGAATATGCATTGCATGGTGGTAAAGGAAATGTGAAAGACAGTATTGTCTCCAGACAGCAGAATGATATTTTCTTACCTTACGAGTTGAGTCTTCAAAAAGACGCATCTTTTGATTGTCCATACTCAAGCTCAGTAAATCAAATAGCTCTTCATTATATATCTCTAAAAATGAGACTCGGACAGAGAACTCACAGTCCTGAAAAACAAGAAAATTTCATCATTTACTCATTTCATCACAATCCATTTTTTAGTTTTAGAACTGCTAACAGTGTTCAACTGAAAATCCATTACAGTTTTTTTTCTTAAAATAAATGTGAGAAGTGAGTAACAACAAGGTCTTGACATTTCTTTTCAGTTTTGCTTGATGAAGAACCACACTACATGTACTATACTTACAGTTTGGCTATTCAGTTTTTCGAGTAACTGATGCATGGTCCGTGGAATGATTCCAGCTGAGGGATCCTAGAATTTTAGAAAGAAACAATATGAAAAAGGAAATCTATAGGTTGGTGACCTGCAGTCAGGTGTGCCTTTTTTTCTCGGGGGGGAAGGAACACCCGATACAATTACTTTCGAGACTAGTCGTCTGCCACCCCTAATTAAAATATCTGTCAGCAAGAATGTCAGTGATGCCATCAGATAAGAATGAATCAATCAGAATTACCAGAAGTTGCTTTGTGGGCGGGAATCACACAAAGCACAAACAGCGCGAATTTACATGCACTGCTGTACAGTACAGCCAAGCAAAATATGGTTTACAGTATCTTGTAAAACGCATCCTCCTGTTTTGTTCGTAAATGAGTAAGTTTCAGAAGCAGAACAAGAATTGCAGCTGTCTTTGCGCGTCTAGCGTGTCACTTGTAAGGTACTGTTCTTCTTTGTAAGCCAACAAAAAAAAGTAGTTCTGCGGGAAATGTTTTTGCAAAGAAGGAAGGGTTGTTCTCTTACCACAGCAACGGTGGTTTTTGATGTGGCATTGGCTGCACTGTCCATATGAAACAACACTTTAGGAATTAACTGAAATATAGCACTCTTCCAAAATCCTGTTGGTAGCACAGCCAAAACAAATCTCCCATGGCATATGATTCTATGAAAGCATTATACATGTATTTGTTCATCTTTGAGAGGTTTGTGAACAAAACTCTCAAGAGAAGCTTTTTAAAGCTGACAAAAACTCGCTCTCTTCGCTTGCCTCATCAGATGCCATCAGCTCGCGGGATTTCTTTGACCGGAAGTCACACTGCCACACAGGTAACCAATCATGGCCTACATATAGTTTCTAAGTAACTTTTGTTTCTTGATCAATCAGAGAAAAGTCCAGATTCTGGACTACAATGTAGCAACAGACAAATAGGCCACTAATTGTATCAGGCGTTCCTTCCTGCCGCGAAAAAAAGGGATGCCTGATCGCAGGTTAAGAGGTCAGCACACACAAGGCCAGGGGACTACATGTAGTCCCTGCAACAAGTCACGGGTACAAGTCCCTGCAACTTGATCCTGCGACCAGTCCCTCCCTATAAACTCTTCAGGGAACTTGTCGCAGGAGTATGTAGTCGCCTCGTATGCTGCCCTATAGAGATTTATACATGTAAATACAATGTAGGAAGCAAGGACTTCATTACCTCACAAAATCAAGTCAGGGTGTAATAAATAGTACTGGTGTTAGATATAAATTTAGCTGTTATATTTCCATGGATCAGTTATTCACCTCTTCCCAAGAACAATTGTCTTGACTTCTCTCTCCTTCCATGGTATAAGTCTTCCCTGTTCCAGTCTGACCATAGCTAGAAGAGAAACGTTTAGCTTAATAAATAACTGCCTCTCTGGAACATATACAGGCACCAAATCAAAGTTTGGAAAGCACCATGTTAAAAGGTGCAATAGAACCCCACATCTTATCACAACTGCAACAGTAAGTGTGACCTCGCTATTACAGCTTATTACAGTAAATGTACATGTAAGTACTTAAAATTAAAGACCTGACTTACGCAAAGATCGTACAGTTGTATCCCATAAGAACTTCATCTAAGATTGGCACAACAACTGAGCGATAAACATCAATCTGTTTGGTATCAGGGGCAAACACTCGATCAAATGTAAATGTTTTTGTTGATGATGACAACGACGAAGTGTTTGCAATATCATGTTTAACAACTATTTCCCGCTTTGCTGGCTGGCACTTGACCACAGATGGCGAACACTCTTTGACCTCTTTTCCATTTCGGGGCCTACAATCACAGGACAATAACAATATTATTACCAGATATCAATTTGGTGCTCATACTCAAGAACTGGAGGCCAGATAGCCAAATGAGTGCTAAAAGGGTACAGCTTCGCATAGGCTGACTTAGAATGTTCAGGTTACTAGACTTGAGATCTGACAATGCATAGTCAGAGTTATGAGCCTGGATCCCAGAGGCTGGGTATAAGAAAAGTTGATCGCAGAAAATATAAAGTAACATAAAACCTGACTGAGAAGTCAAAAAAACTAAGTTGATAATAGACCTTTTTCGCTTGTACATTTTGTTTTCCCAATACAGATCATGTGATGATACTCAGGAGATTTGATCTTTTGATTTGTTCATTAAAAAGGGTACATGCAAGCATGAATATGTCTGCATGTACTCTTTTTAATGAACACGACAAAGGATCAAATCTCCTGAGTATCATCACATGATCTGTATTGGGAAAACAAAATGTACAAGCGAAAAAGGTCTATTGATACTGATCCTGGATTGTACTCTAGTCCGTACTATTGCAATTTCTTGATTTAATTTGCATGTATTGAACAACTGGTCTCATTTTGTGCACTGAAGCACTTGACACTTCTATGATGGTCACTGCATCCCAACAAATGTTAGATCACTCCACAATCGAAATTACTTCGCTCCATACAAAGTTGTTTGGCTCCATGTAAGAATTAGAAACTAGTACTAATTTTGTATGTCAGTCTAGATTATTAACTTAATACAGCTTCCAGTCACATTTGCTTACACTTGGTAACACCAAATATCATTTCATTAATTAAATTTCTTTCCTAGACACAATTTCTTATACATTTTATTATGTATCTTAGTTAGCACAGGAGCTGTGATTGGTCAATTTAGCAGGGCTGTGTTGTTCAAAAGCCGGTTAACATTAACCCAGGATTACACGTTATCTACAGCATTATCTATTCTTGTTTAAAAATGTTTTTCACCTCTAATGTTTGGTGTAATTTGAGATTACTATGTAGCTTAAAACTGCAGGGCAGACAATATAAACAGAACACCTCACCAAAAAGTTACAAAACTGAAATCAAAATTCTTGCTAACCCTGGGTTAGCCTAATCAGGCTTTGAACAGCCTGGCCCAGGTCATAATCTATTCTAGAGCCTGCTAAAACTTATTCATTTTGTTGGCAAAATGTTTCGTGGTTTAACACCAAGTGTTCTTAACTAATTAACATTTTTAGGAAATAAAAGTGTAAAACTTTCTTTTTCTTCTGAAATTGTGTATTAATTAACCTACTAATGACTTAAGGACGTTCGCGCCCATTGCTACTGCGCATCTCTAGTGCGCACGCTATTCATTGGTCACGCGCGTGCCACGTCATTTTCAAGCGTGCGCACCAATTTGAAAACACAACAAAATATAGAGCTGATGACCTTTGCGTTAACTTTGTGTGCGAATATTTTTGTTGGATGCTCGGTGACCCCCACTTTTTTTTCGGCAGATCACTTCCTTTCGTGATTCTCTCCATTATACTAAAAAACAAAAAAAATCTGTACGTGGGAAGTTTTAATTATTTCTCATATACTATTCAAATAGGTTCGAATTGGTACAGGGATACAGGTGTGCGTAACTTAGAAGTTGTATTTTTTTAAGGCTAATTCTAACTGATTAATGGCATATGTAGCAAAGATCTACCAAATAGGCCTATATATGCTGTGTTACACACACATAACTTAGATATGATTCTTCAACTTAAATATATGCCGATAGTAATGAATCCGGCCAGAATCGCCTCAGTGGCTGGAAATCCTAGAAATGCTATGATCTGTGATGCGCCTTATTTTCAAAACGAGTTCGGTGACCCCCGATTTTTTTTACATTTTTCATCTAATTTTATCATTTTCTACCTACCGTCAAAGTTTTAAAAAAATCTGTACGTGGGAAGTTTTTGGGCGCGAACGTCCTTAAGAGTCAGGTATCGAGTCAGTTCGATCGAAGGTTGTTTCGATCGAGAGTTCATTCGATCGAAACCAAAGGTCAGTTAGAAGCAAAGGTTGTTTCGATATAAGAGTAAATTATGATGATAAAAATTAACCACAGTTTTCCAAGCGTATAAATTCAAGAGTCCTTACACGACGATTTCAAGTCCACTCGTTTTGCTTTCGAGGTGTGTCAGAAATTTGAAGGCGTTCCGCGTGAAGAGAAATCGTTCCCGAACTCGTCAGACACACAGTAGAGATAATTAAAAATAAATATCTTGCTAACTTCGTTTTCTCGGTCTTTACGTATTTCTCCTTCCATTAATTATAGCCTGGCAGCGCACTTCATAAATCGATGCATTCTCGTCCCCATAACCCTTTTCTCATCTCTTACTGAGTAGCTTACAGTACGGCTTTCGAACTCGATGTAATGTCACATTTTGAAAACAAAGTAATGGTACAACCAACACGACGCATGAAGTCTGGCGCCATTTTTGATTTGATAATATTTTCAAAAAAGAATTCTTCATCAAATTCTTTCTCTCCAGTAAGCTTACATATATATATCTCGACCGTATACGGTTTTATAACATGATTTAAATGTACGTGCCTTCCTTCTTGTTCAATCTATTTCTTCATGGATCAATCGATGGCCACTGATCAACGAATTAGCTAACAAGTATCATAAAGAAGCCCATGTAGTCATTTTCAACTTACCGACACCGGACAACCACTTGGATATTCTTTTCTTGCGGTGATTTGCTTTTGACCATCGTAATTTTCCTTCTTAAAGAGAAAACAGCCTTGGACTTCAACAGATTTTACTTAAAATGGACGCAGTAGGGCTTTTCCTCATGACAAATTTGCTCAAGGTCTTGAACTTCTCGCCGACTTGTCGACTCGTTCGATTCGATTTCGGTGCCAGATTTGAACGGTCCAATGAAATCCAACGGTTCAACGTCACGTGAAGAGAGGTACAACTTTCCCATAACACATTGCAAGGTCACGTATTCCAAAATTGTGAAATTTCAAGCCTGTAGTTTTAAAATGCTCAGGACATGACTTTTGTTTTCCCGTCCATAAATGGCACTGTGAAGCCAAGAGAAAGAAGCGGCCACATAGCGGCTCATTTTGATGACTATTTAGTCATTTGGGGAGGCTACTACACCGTAAGCTTACGTATTATTATAGGAGCTAGGTGGTGTAGATAAGCAGAGCTTTTCTGTAAAGCTTGGTAGAAAAGATGAAATTAGCGTTGATAATTAGTTTGCATTAAGTCAGAAAGTCGGTGGAATAGGGGGCAAGAATGCCGTTATTATGGATAAAATTTTTCAATTCTCGTTCCTATCACGAGTGCTGTGAGGTGGACAGAGGGTGGGTGAAGTGAGTGGCTAATGACGGAAACTTTTCGCTGGTTTCGACTATCCAGTCCAGTTTAACTTTAACAGGGGCGGATCCAGGAATTTCTGAAAGAGGGGGTTGTACCCTATCAGTGAATGTCACCTGTACATGTCGCTTGTTATACCTCAACCTGATACGACCTTTGCGAAATGTACATCATCTTTTCATAACTTGACAAGCAGGCGAATGGTAAAAGTGAAATAATTTCGTAAAAACAATTTTATTCCATTATTATTTTACGAAGAATCAAGCAAAATAACAAAAAGAAAATTCTCAAAGGGGGGTTGCAACCCCCAAAACCCCTCCCCTGGATTCGCCTCTGTTTAAGCCCAGCTTATCCATGAATACTAATATGACCCATCTGAAATTAATTTTTATCGAATTACTGGATGACACTAGGTTTTATCTCTAGAACAGTAGGGTGGTGACACTTGCATACCAGTAAAATCAACCCCCCCCCCCCCCCCTGGACATTGGAATTTTGCAAAATTTTTGTTCAAATCGCCCTTCCCTGGGCCAAGACAGGGATCCATATTCTTTTTTTCTGAGTCGTCAGCTGGGCGAGTACGCCTGATGGTCTACTTGCCTCGCTCCAATTTGGGTCGTTCAGACAAGAGTGGAGAATTGAAAGAATAGTTGATAAAATCATGTGTAACTTCAAAATTTGGTATTTGCATTTTAAATCCTCACATGATTTGCCAAGGACTTGTGAATCTTGACTGATTCAATGCAAAAAGAAGAGCAGCCTTGCACAAACAGGGTCCTTTGGGCAATCATTTTGTCTGTTTGTCATGAAGGCAAGAAGGTACATTTACGTTTTTCCTCATGGGTAACAGCTCCTGTTTGAGCTTCACTCTTAGTTTTTTTTTTCGCTGAAGGCTGTGACAAATCTTCAACAAAATGCCACATCTTGGTCACTGTCACATTTTCTGCAAACGGACCGCTCTAAAAGACGCCAGCAGTTAACAACACAAAAGCTGAACTAACCTTGGATCAATTCGTGGAAAATACTGTACTATAAAAGATGGCGCCCAAACTTACAATATCATTGCAGACAAAAAGACGTATGTTATTCTCCATTATTCTTAAAGTGGTACTATGACGAAAATCGCATGTTTCTTATTGAAGCCATTTTAAAACTTAAACAAGAATTTTAAAAAAAATTAAAACCGCGCTTTTTAAACTCTTTTGCGCTCACAAAAACATTACGTAATATTTAGCAACAACGTTTTGCGAGAAAACATTACCCGGAAACAATTTAAAAGATGGTTAGGACTTGTTCCCATAATTCAAACCGCCCTTGGATACCTTGTGATGCGTACACAAAGTAAATATTGATTATAGGCCTAAGCACTGAAAATACTGATAAGGGTTAGGGTTAATGGCAGAGGAGCCTCTGGGTTAATGGTTAGCTTCTTAAAAGCGTTCGGGTTTCCGATCTGGTACTTAAATTAAACCATTTGTTTGATGCTTTTCCTCGGTGGTCTAGTGGTTAGGGTGGAAGACTGCCGTGCTAGCGCGCCGGTTTCAAATCCACCTCGTCACAACGAAAATTTTTTTCCTTTAGAATTGAAGAGACTTGCACTTTGGCAAGTCTCTGTGTCAAGAAACTTAGAAATTTCATTCGAGTGTACGTGAATAGGGAGAGGGCGGTTTGAGATATGCAAACATTCTTTGTTTGAGACGGGTCTAGCGTTACTTGTAATCGGAGAATTTTGTTTATGTCTGAGGAAAAAATACCTTGACCTTTCAAACGACTATCAATTTACATATGTTAAAAAGGGTTTTTCACGAGCGTAAAGGCTAAGTTTTAACTTTTTTCCCCAGAAAAATTTCATCGTTGCTTCTAGCGAAGTAAACACGATCTTACATTTATCACCGTCAGCGTGATCCACGGCCAGACATAATACCTTTATAGCGCATTGAATATCCCCTTCGAAAGTGAACAGAAACAAAAATTCCAGATTACGAAATCTTCTGTTTCGCACGCAAAACGAAAATACAGCTTAACTCTGGATAATTTCAGCCTTAGTAGCCAGCAACTGGTCCTAAGTTACATTCTTTATCCTTGCAAATGTCCTGATGTGCATCTCTAACGGAGTTTGCCCCAATTTTGACCAAATAAACATTTCTCACAGACGGTTCTGTCTGAATAGTTAATTTGCTAACTTGACAAAATGCTCCTGAGGGGGGATATGACGAAAAGAGCTGAGAAATGGCCTGTAATTGGCTGATGATGACATCATCCGCGGAGGTTTGGGATTTGTAACCGACAAAACGAAAAAAAAAAAAAAACCGAAGGCAGAGCAAGAAACCGCCCAGCCTCCGGCTGCGCGGTTTAACAAGTAGTCTGTATGAGAAGAAAAATGCAGTTTACTTTTTTCAAATATCTCTTTTCGTTCCAGAGATATTCAAGTTTTTTAAATATGCAAATTAGCCAAGCGATGACGTCATGTACTCAACCAAATTTTGATCAAATATGATGAAAAAAGATATCTCGGCCAATTTTTAACAGAAATGTTTGATTCTTTGCGGTAAGGTTCTACTAAAGGTGCAACACAATATGAGCTTAAAGGTTTTGTTATCATGGCAACATACTGGGTTCCAGACCTCCCCAATATTAAAGGCATTTCTGGCCTCCTTCAGCGTTCTGTTTTCATATTTGCAAATGGTGCCTCGTACGTATGATCCAGCAGGCATATATATATGTTAGCAACAGTTTGTGGCCATGTTTAGCATTTTTCGAGCTGAAAATCACTAACATATTGAATTTAAGTGGTTGGGGACTGGGACAGAGTGAGTTGCCATGGGAACATAATTTTTATAGCCACGGGTGTATTTCCTATAGAACTATTAGCCTGCCAAGTTTCAATAATCTGTGTTGCAAATTGGCCAAGATAGCTCTATTTAATATGTACTTGAGATAATATTGGGTTGAGTGTATGACGTCATCAGTCATCTCATTTGCATATTTTGTACATTTTTCAAACTTAAATATCTCTGGAACTAATGCAGATATTTGTAAACGGTACGGCGTTTTGATTCTTTCGTGGAATTCTATGTGATACACCTAAAATATCAAGGGGTAAAAATTTGATCATAGTACCACTTTAAAGTTTTAAGTGAATGAGAAGTACCCAAACACATCAGGTAAAATGTACGTCATAAAGTTGAATAGGTGGTTGAGAAAAAGCTCACTCGTCCAAAGGACAACTTTTGGAGTTACCTCGGTCATCCGTGCGGGATTGCAGTCGTCTGGGATGACCGGACGACTGGGAATATGGATCCCTGTTAAAGATGTGGGTATGTTTGTCGGTGGAGAGATGTTCGTGGATGCAAGTGGCGAAGTGTCTGTTGGTTTCACCATTATAACTGAGGCACTACAACCTGCACACGGAAACTTATAAATGACTTGTGATCCTTATTTTAGGTATGGTTATTATTATAATTGTATCTATAACAAAATTCTCAAAATTTGTTATAGATACAATTAAGTAGTTATTGGAACGCGTCATAATTCAGGGAGTAATCGCACTGGTATTTCAAATCGGCCTTGCACTTCACACTCGTCTGATTTTGAAATTACACGCAATTACTCCCTTAACTGTATTCCTGTTGGTTAAATTACTATTAACTGTACTGATACTGGAGTTGTTAAGTTCATCTAGCTTAACCTCTTACTTGTAATAGTTGTGTGTATTCTGACCTGTTAATAGGGAGATCCAGAGGAGCCAGTTCCTGGATTTCATTTTGTGCCTGACAAGTATCATCCAAGCAATGAAGTCTGGCTCTACTGCATTGAGACTTCTTCATGGTAATGTTCAGGCACCTTTTAATTCATATTTTATAATAAGTGCCTGCTTAAACCCATAATTCTCTACTTGGAATAGATCTTCAGGTCCCCTGTCCACCCACTTCTGTCCTGGGTGAAATTATATAGAAAATGACCTAAAGAGAAATGAAAATTGCTTCAAGTTAGTTGGAGGTTCCAGTTTATGGAGGGTTTGGTGTGCTGATGGTGAAATGACAGTTAATGTATAATTTAAAGAATTCCATGGGAAGTGGATTTTGGTTAAAGTTATATTTGCCAAGGTTTGAATAAATGAGTGTTTAAGTTATTGAGAGTCAACTGTATCATATAATTTAGAGAGATCTAGCATAGGTTGTTGCCAAGATGGTGGGTGGCTGACACATGTTTTTTCATGAACTTATTGCGATGTGCTATTGGTGAGTGTGAGCATGATTTTAAGGGGGTGAGGAGAGATATGTATGTTGGTGACTAGCCTTTAAGTCAAGCAGTATTCAACTGTTTTTTGGAAATAATGTTTATAGGAAACACATTGAAACAGGTGGAGACATGCCACCACCCATGTCAGGATCATCAGCTTCTGTTATTGGTGATAAACACATGTACATATTTGCAGGCCATCATGATAGCGGACCTTCTTCCTCAGTAAGTTTCATTTCAAGTAATGAAGGCAAAGTCACCTGACATGTTCATTGAGGTATCCAAAGCAACCTATGAGAGATGGAACTACTAGGGATACAAGACTGACAGAAAGTGAAAACTGAGTTTCCAACCAAAATACTTAGTTTCAGAAAAAAGAATTGTAAGAAATATATTATATATTTACAGGTTACCCCACTCAGCGAGTTAATTATTGGGATTTACCTGCACGAGTTCACTAACAATGAACGAGAAATTTCAATACCACACGAGGCGGCCTCGTGCGGTATTGAAAATTTCGAGTTCATTGTTAGTGAACGAGTGTAGCTAAATCCTGATAATTCATGAGATATGAGTGTGTTAACATTTTTATTATTCAATTTGAATACAATGCAAACAAAAATCATCAAACTTTGCGTCAGCCGAAGCCATAATGTAATGACAGTAGTGTATTGAATTTACACCACGGCTATTACACCACAATAATGACGTCAAGGCAGTTGTTTCGTCATAACCCAGTGTCACGTGGCACAAATCAACCAATTAGAAAATCGGAATTCATACAGTGTATGAAATTTGAATAATAATAATATATATTATGTATTATATATTATATATTATTAAAAACTGGATCATTGGGTAATGCAATTCGTGAGTTTTCATTGGCTTAACATCATGGTATATGAGCCATTATACCATGATCTACAAAAATGGCGAGCGTATGCGTGATTTTTTGGGCTTTTTTGTTTCTATTGTAGTCTAGTTTTCTATAGTTTGGGGGCGTTTTTAATAAAACAGTTATTCCACTCGCGCTTATTGAATATGAGATGATTATAGCCATCTAGGCACTACACGCCTCGTTGGCTATCCATCATCTCATATCCAACGCTCATGGAATAATTGTTAATTATATATTATATTATTATCCGAGGTAGAAAGAAGCAAGAGCAAAAATTCAAAACAGTGATTTTGTTATTGTTGAACAAATTAATTAATTAATTATGTCTAATTAATTTATTCAAGTCGTCCTGATTAATTAATGATTGATCATTCTTAAAAAGTACAGGTCAGTTTGCTGAGCCAGTCAATATCTCTCTGGCAGGTTTTTGTTTTAGATTTAAAATCATTTGTGTGGCAAAATGTGACTGACAGGATAACAGGGAACCCTCCATCAGACAGGGACAAGCTGTGCTGTTGGACTCATGATGATTTGTAAGTGATCACTGTACATGGTCCTTGACTCCTCAAGTTGTGAAATTATTTTCTGTGTTTACTCGTAGCCTAAAAAGCAGCATTAATTTTGTCATTTTCTGGCTACAACTTGAAGGTTTTAAATATTATTTGAATGTACAGAATATTCTACTTTGGAGGATATGGACCAGCCCCTGACCCTGACAGAGTGGAAGCATCTTGTGGATATTTCACGTTTAACACAGGTTCCGATGAGCAGTTCACTGTAAGTAAATAAACATCATGACTGAGCAATTTGGTCTCATTTTAAGCAGCTTGATCATCACACAAGTGCTCTTTTATTACATGTTTTTTAGAGTTACACATGTACATGTACAGTAACTGTTTATTTAGTTTTTAAATGATGTGTTCCATTCAAAACTAAAGTTAGCACTGAGGAAGGTGTAGCGTAGTCCAACCGAGAGCAGACGATGACAACACGATGGATTTAAAGATTCATGAAAGCCCGCCATTGCTAGCCGTAATACAACAACAACTGCCTCCAGGAAACATCTTATTCTACTCCGCAAGCTCGAATGGCTTATGACATCATAACATCGTTACAGAAGGTCTTGGCTGGAAATGTCCACTATAAAATTGAGTTGATTTTAGCACTGAAGTATAACTAAAATTTACAACTTTGGACTGTTTACTCAGTGTCACGCAGCCACAGATCCTTTTGGATTACCAATATCTATTATACCTCTTACTGCACTTGAATTATAAATGAGTTCATCATGAAGAAGGAATGCTCATTATGTTAGCCTGAACTAGGACCATGGTAACAATATCATGTGAACAATTTGTATCAAATAGTAATTTTGATTTGTCTGTTAGGATAACAGAGGATGGAATAGTCATTTGTTTGTTTTGGATACAAGTAATTTAACATGGAGCCAACCAAAAGCAAAGGTTGTATGAGTAAATAAAAAAAATGGGAATTGATGAAATACTTGCTGTATTAATGGGTGATTCCGGAAAATATCCATATCCTACCAAGGGCGACATGAACAATTTACCCCCCCCCCTTTCCCTTCAGAAATTCCAAAATTAATCACCCTCCCCTCCAGAATATCTGTATTTTTTAGACCCTTTGGAATTCTTGGTTGACTGCCTAAAAGTTTTAATGAACGGGAAACTTGTGCTCATTCGTCCCTCCAATAAAATTTTGCTCATAATTTTCAGTCAAGCAAACAAGCAACTTTTATTAACTTTGTGACATTTATAAAGTTTACCATAGCTTTCACTTGTAAGTGTTATCTTTAGTTTAAGTTGCTTAAGGTCACCAAAAAACTGTTTTCTGATCATTAGCTAATTATATTTCAAAGAGAGTAGATCATATTGATACAAGTGAAAGAAAGAAGACTGTAAAGATCATGATGTGCTGTCACTGGCCTTGTTTCCATTTGGAAATGAGAGACTGGTGCATGTTTTTTTTTTTGCATGCAACAAGATCATCAATCAAGAGTTCTAAATCAGTAAGAAACACAGATGTCTTTTTTTATATATTATCAATCTACAGACTAATTTTATTCATCAACTTTAAGGCCTCTTCCATATGAAGCTTGCTGCACAGCTCATCCACTTACTCATCCGCATGAATGCTAGCACCTGCCTGATCCACCTTTATCCTGTATCTGTGGTCAGGTTGTGCTTGATTTACAAACTGGAAAAGTTAACAGATAAGCAATTTCAAATGAAGCTTTTACCATCTTACCCCTCTGGAAATTTAGAACTGAAACTTCACATGCTTTTGGAATTCCAAATGGCTTTTACCCCCCCCCCCCCCCCCTGGGCCCCCATGCCCTCAGAATTCCAGTCCAAGAAACCCCTCTCCCTCTGAGTTCCAAGATGCTGCTTGTGTTATTGGTATGATCATTTTCTGGATTTACCCAATGGGTTATTACACAGTCAAGTAATAACCATTTAGTTCAGAGCACCAGTGGCAGCCAATCAGATAGTCCTATTGCTGTGCTATATTTTCCAAGAAATGGGCAGTGTGTTGAAATTATATCCTGTACATGGTTTCTGTTAAATTCCAAAAATTTTGCATTCAGATTCTATGGTAAAAAATGTTATTTTTGATATGGTCCAACTTTCTCAAACTTTTCCTTTTTCAGTTTTGACAATGTCAGACATGAGTGCACAGTAAACACTAAGTTAGCTATAACCTGTGAGCAAGCTCTCTATTTGGGTCTCGCATGGGTTAAAATAAATCTCACGTGAGGCCCAAATAGAGAGCTTGCTCGCAGGCTAAGTTAGCTAACAATCAGTTTACACTGTCTTCCTGATCCATAGTCATAGCATTTATCTTATTTCTGTCTTAATAAGTCTCTTATTAACTGAATTATACCTGACTGTTCTGGGAGAATGTTGGCCCTTGGTGTTTTTGGTAGACCTTGCTTGACTTGGTCTGAACTGTCATAACCTTAAGTTGGTATTTTCTCAGTACCGCCCTTGCATGCTCTTGGTTATTAAACGTAAGACATTTTGTGATGTATATAGATGATGGTGCCTACTAAATACAAAGGTTTTAGCGCCAGGTTAGGACCACGCGGACAAAGTAAATCTTTGCCAGGGCTTTTGGAATTGACAAAGAAAAATGGGGGATATCGGCAAAAATGCTGACGTCAGCATTTTTCTGAAAAAGAAGGAAAAGGTATTTCTTCACAGATTTCCTTAGAATTCGCCTCTACATACAGAAAAGCTAAAATGCAGTCTAAATACCTTTTACTCACAACCAGAAACTGATCATGTGTTGAATAGGCTTGTCACTTCCATTTCATAAGTAAACATAAAATGTAGGGGTAACCACCCGTTTTATAAAGTTATTCATCTTTTAGAAAACGTTTACGGTGTCCCTTACATTTTTTACTGTCTCCTACCCAGTAAGTAAAGCATTGCAGCGTTTTCCTTAAGTTTTTAAGTAGCTGGAGGTTTGTGAAAAGTAGATGGTTGTGGGACCTGATAAACATCATCTCCTCGACATATCTTGACTTGTGAAGCAATGAAAGTAGCCAACGAAACCTTGCAGAGAAGCTGGCGAAGTTCGCCGGCTGCCCGCTCTTATATACAACCCTGCATTGGCGTATCTTGCACTTGTTTTGCGCGCACACTACACCATTTGAAGGCACATGCTCACAGTTGGGTTTAAGAATAATTTTCAACATTTTTTTTTGGGGGGGGGTTTAAGAATAATTTTCAACAGTTTTTCAGCTGGAAGACACTAACAGTTAGTGGTTAGCAGGGTTCGTACAAAGTCTTGAATTCTTGAAAAAGTCTGGAAATTTGCGAACTCCTTTTCCAGACCTGGAAAAAGTATGGAAATTAAAGGCAAAGTCTTGAAAAATGGGATGAAGTCTGGATTTTTCTCAAGGGGGAGCAGGTGTTTCAAAGCTAGCTGAAATCTTTGCAATGTAGCTGATTTCAGTTGCATTAACTTGGCCAAACGGCAAAACACTTCATAATAAAATGCGGTACGGTCGGAGTTTGAGAGCCCAGTCTCCAATGCCCTGCATTGCATTATGGTTCATTGCGTTTGTTTCTCGGGCCATGAAGAATCTCACTGTTATCTTGAGTCTGGAAAATAAACAAAAATGGTTTGGAAAAAGTCTGGAAAAAGTCTTGAATTCTGTCCTCAAAAAAGTGTACGAACCCTGGGTTAGCGATATGCTGCTGGTGTTACTGGTGCACTAACAAAAGTAAGCACCGTCCTTAAAAGTAAACTTAACAAGGTGTCTAAAATGGAGCTACATGTAACTTAGGGAGGCTGGAAAGGGTTTTAGCTGCACGCGCACACACAATCTACACACGCCATAACTAAGATGCACGCGTCAGCTGAATGAATCAAAATCAGCACACCGGATGTTAAATGTTGGGTAAAATCACGCAAACCGGAAGTAAAATCTGCGGGAAACGTGTTTCTAGCTCAAGATTTTGCTCATGACCTATCTTGACTTTTTGCATACACGCACCATTCACAGTGCCACTTCAAATATTAAAGTTTTTGGGAAAATTTTAGAGTAGAATTTTCTGTAAGCCATAAAACGCATTCTCTTAAAAGGTATTTAGTTCTGCTAGATAACTTTTTTCCATACTGTCTGAAAAGTTTAAGAATTTAGGGAACTTTCCAACAAAGAAATAAAAATGGCAGGTCACATACTGAATTAGTTTTTCAGATAATTTACAAAATCTGAAACTAAGTGGACATTTTTGTGGACCTTGTGTGTTGCCATGGTAACTGATATGACATCATGAGACCCTTTAAGTATAGCCCAGCAATAGAGTTGCAAGGAGACATAGTTTGCCTACACCATTAAATATGCCATCGTTTCACCAACACTGCAGGAACGAAAAACCCTTTCGAGCCTCCTGGCTTAAACAAACTAACACTCCACAGCAAAACAACAGCAGCAGCATGCAAAAAGACAATGTAAACAGTCACACAATACTTTATTTCAAATTAACATGACTGTGTACATGTAGTTGCCATCTTGCTACTTGAATTAAGTTATCTTTGGTCTTGATCTTTAGCTTTACATTTTTTTTAGGGTACAGCTCCCACTCCAAGAGCGGCTCAAGCTGCAGCTAAACTGGGAAATATTGCTTATATTTTTGGTGGAAGATATTTGGTAACAGTATTCATTTATTTTTTCAAAAAAAAAAACAATGAGAAAGTTACTTGGATGCTTATAGAGTCATAGAAAAGTTCCTCAAATTCAGTGGTTGAATATTTGATGGAACTTGAATTTCCTTTCCTGGCTTTTGAAACATTTTTATTGGGAGATACATTCAGCAAATGGAGACTAATTTGAACTTTTTGCCCCATTTGTCAGTGTTTTCCTTGCAGGCCACTCGGTACCACGCCTGTTAGAATTTATTACCGTAATGCTAAATTTTCTCACCATGGGTATTTTGACTCGACTGTGTTTCACCAAAATACAAACCATGTCTCGACCAAACTCCCTTGATATGCAGCCGAAGCAAACCAAAAAGTTGTGATTAGGTATAAGTATAGTTCAACCCCACTATTTCAAACTCTCAATGGAAACAAAAAGTAGTTTGATATACCCTGAATTCGACATAGCCGATAGTAAAATTGTGACTGAACTTCCATGGGTGAATTCGAGGGAAATAGTTTAGAGGTCAAAGTAACAGGGAATTCAAAATAATGGAGTTTGAATAAGCAGGGTCCAACTGTAGTTTATTTAATGCTTATATCTTAACAGGAAAGACGACGGAATGATTTGCATGCCCTTGATATGGACACCTTGGAGTGGAGTGATAGGTATTTACTGACAGCAGATTTAAGTACTAGTAGTAACCACAGGTTAGAAAGTGCGGGCCTGAATGCACTTGAAGAGCTTTTGTTTAAGATATTGGGAATGGGCATAGAATATAGTAATGCGTGTCTTGTGTGCAAAGGAAATTGGATATTTGAAAGACCACTTTATTGAAAGCGTGACAGAAAATCGGCATTAATTTCAATTCTCACCAAATTTGGACCCCCTCAGAAGGGTTTTGTCAAGTTAGAAGTTCTCCTGTTATCGCCTTAGTACTAACAGCTTCACCTCTTGACTAATTACATAAATTGAGCCATTTAAACTTGAGTGGTAAATTGCTTCTTTTCTTTGATCACAAGTATCAGTTTGCAAACAACAACACGAACCCATTTGGGTGCTAAGATTGTTGTCTCTGATGACTTCTTCAACTCCAAGAAAAGCTGCTAAAAGGGGGGAGAAAGCCAAAATCAAGCAATACTGTTCCTTCCAAGTTTTGCACAATATTAATGGCATTGCTCTTCACAAGACGTCTTACATAAATGCGGAAGATTTGTTTTGAAAGTGTTACCTGATGAGGCACTCTTCGACTCAATTAGCACAACTCAAGTGTAGTGGAAAATCTTTGTTCTAGGGTTATGTTTTGGAATTTTGCATCCAAAAACTCTTTCACTGTCTTCTGAAGCCAAGTTTGTATTTCGCTTCTCCAGCAATCAGCAGAAGTGCAGACATCATTTTTTGACAAAACTGTAAGGAATCCTTTTCCATCTCTTCTACTTGTTCTTTTGTGATGCTTTTTGTCTCTTTCTGTTTATCTTTGAGCAAAGAAATGTGACAAATATTTCTTTTAAACACAGAGCAATCCTATAAAAGGCAAGGACACGCCCCCTTGAAGCACTTTGTCGGCTTTCCTGTGCATTGGTGGAAAGCCAGAATAACAGTCGCATAACATAGAAGTCGTGGAGAAATAGCGGGTTTTTTTTTGTCAAACCAACAGAGTCATTTACGTAGAATAAGATGTATGGGTTATTGACCAAGTGTGAGGTCAAGATGGCTGGATATTGGCCAAGTTCTTTTTTTTGTGTGTTTATGGACTGAGACAAAGTCGAGGTCCATAACCTCGCAAAAAAAAGAACAAGGCCAATATCCAGCCATCTTGACCGAACAAACTTGGTCAATAAAGGATTTAGTATATGGCTTTTGGTGAAATTTTGCTTTCGGGATGCAGCGGGTAGTCCCGAGGGGGCAAGATGGCTCCATCTTGCCCGCTCGGGTAGCCAATCACAGCGCGCGATTTGGTTCATCTTGCCCGCTCACGGAGCTAGCCATATAATAAACGGTAAATAATAAAAATACAGTGAAAATAAAACTTATATTAACATTTCAGATGATGGCTTTGGAAGAACAAAAACAATGAATTACCTTTGTTGCTGCACGCGGAACATTCAAATTTCATTGCTAACTAAAATAACAAAGCTGATGCTTGCGAGCTATCTGTTTCCATTTATCTCAGCATGTTGAGAAGGAAACGAAATCTCGTAAGAGGTGATTTTGGTTGGCCTGAGACTACCAATGGATTTTGGTGGGTATTTAAAAATTAGTCAGGTTTATGAGCATTATAAGTAAAAAGTTAATAAAAAACTCTTAAAAGTGTCAATGAACATTAAAAAATGTACAAACGTTTCGGGCAGAGCCCTTCATCTGTGTAAAAAAGCGCATTGTGCCACAATGGGCTTTTTTACACAGATGAAGGGCTCTGCCCGAAACATTTGTACATTTTTTAATGTTCATTGACACTTTTAAGAGTTTTTTATTAACTTTTTACTGTTATTATAGTGTCACGCATCATTTTTCAATTTTATGAGCATTATGATGGTGCAAACAAAAAATTATGCAAATTGAACAACACTGAGTTATTCCTCAACCTGTTCCATATTCAGAGCAAAGAAATTGGAAACAAGTACCTCAAAGAAACAACTGAACTTGAAAAATGGCAAAGTGAGATTTTGCCTGAATATTGACATAAGAAAGGAAATGGAAGACTCAAGGCTGAATGCCATAAAACAACTGATTACATTCATAAAAGGTTGACTGAATTTTAGCTGCAAGAGTACAACAGCAGCTAATGTTGACCTTACAGAATCTCTTTTAGGTAACTGGCTGAAAAATAACTTTATTACCGTAGATAAAATATATTACATGTACATTCACAGAATTTTAGTTTTCAAATTTATTTCTCAACCGCAGAAAACCAGCAGAAAAACAGAATCTATTGGCAACTCGCTTAAATTAGACTTGAGTGAATAAGCCAATCAAAGAAGAGCATTGGCCATCCGTTGGGATTTGTGATTGACAGGCTGAACACCTCAGCCTCTTATATAGGATCACTCTGTGTTCAAGAGAATTTCATTTTTAAAAAGACAACCACTCCATTAGGAATCACAGCACATGTCAGTGATGACAACTGCTACAATGCAAAACGTGCATGGATGCAATTGTGATCAGTCATTGTCAAGGTGATGACACTTGTGTCGCCTTTCAACCAGTGGGGATTTTCCAATTCTCAAGAAATGGGGAATTTACTTTTTCCCAAAGATATCTAATATCTACAGCTCTATCGTGATCCCCACTCTCTACCCAGTCAAGTCTTCCATTTTCTGCTGGTGTCCAGTTCTCTCACAATTCTGTCTGCCCGCTCAACCATCAGATGAAAAATACAAGACAATAGAGGGCAGTGAAGAGTCTAGCATTGGGAGTAATACTGGTGGTAATGGGGTGGAGGTGGTTGGCAAAAGTGGCCTTTCTGTAAGGGACCACTTCCTGCTCCCTGTATTGGGAACAATGGTGGTGGTAGTTATATAGAGTAGGGGGGCCTATGGCAAAGGTGGGACTGCTGTAAGGGATGACCTGCTGCTTCCTTAACCTGCCTTGCATATGGCAGCTGCACCCATGGTAAATGCAGCAGTCAAAACTTAGCTGTCTTGTTGAAACAACATGATAATAGTCATTTTCTGCACAGCTAACTCATATAAAGACAGTGCAAATGTTGCCTTGCATTTGGCCTCTTCTAAAAGTTAACTTGAGAATTCTGGGTATAATTTGATGAAGAACTACATATTTTGTTCAGAATAACAGAACTATGAGCGAGTTGCCTGACGTTGCCACCAATTTGAAGCTTAGAGGCTCAAAATGTTTCATAATTTTTACTTTTTACAATCTGACAATTTTGGTTGTTGGCAGCCTGCAAGCAGAGCCTTTTCTTGCGGTACAAATGCTTTGTACCCAGTAATGAAAGATAAAGCAAAAAGAGATAGAAGAGGCTCTGCTGACAGGGTGGGTTGTTGGAATTCTAAATTCCATTTAATATTTTGTGCTATTTCCAGTGAGAAAAATTTCCCCCCGACTTCGATGCTTTTCTTGTTAACTTACATTGAATTAGGAACAGTAGAGTTTTCCCCGCCTGTTGAATGCTGATTGGTCAATTCAAATTTTCATGTAGGTGGGTATGGGTGCTTTAACACTTGCCTCGCTTTAAGTATTTTGGAGTATTGTCATCCCATACCCCAAAACAAAACAAGCTTCTAATGTTAACAAATTTCAGGAAAACTTGATGTCTATTTTTAATTATGTAATCATTGCAAAATAACTGTTCTGAATTCTAGTATTCCAACAACAGGAAATGTTCCTGAAGGAAGAACATGGCATTCTCTCTCTGCTGTTAGTGACAGACACTTGTTTCTTTATGGAGGCTTCAACAATATAGAAGAAGCATTAGGTGAGTTTTAAAACCCTTAACAGTCAAAACTGCTGAATAGAAGTGTTTGTGTGAAAGTGAAAAAGAGTTGTCAGTTGCTGCAAGAATAATAATTGACAGTGAAATCCCTGGTAATGTCCACCTGTCTGCAATGGCCCTTGTTTTCGGTGCAGGAGTTAGATCTGCTTACTCTTATTTTGACCTTTCTACAATAATAGATATTGACAATATTTGTCACCTTGGACAAGCATTTGCAATAGAAATTGTATCCGAAAAATGTATATTTAAAACATTTTGCTGATCCTAATATTATGTCTACACGCAGGCTACGTAGCACTTGGTCAACTTGGAAATGCTTGGATTACAAGTGAAACTGTGTCTTTATATGGCAATAGATGTGCAAATAAGGAAATTGAATGAGCATTTTGGCTTCATAATTTTTTGTTCATTTTTATCAAGCTAAACTTTAGTTTACTGCATTCAGTAGCCTACATGTGTTTGCAGAACGAGTACAATATAGGTACTGGAACATTTGTAGTTACTTTATGTTAATTTTAACACTAACTAAAGTATGCTCTCTTTTGTCAGGTGATGCTTATATTCTAGACACTTTTACAATGATCTGGTTTCAATTAAGAGTTCCTTCAATTCAAGGGTAATGCAAGAAACTGACTCTTTATTAGTACAGTGATGATATTAACCAAAGATTATTAACTAGTCACTTATTTAGCTGTGATGGAGGAGTTGGTGCAAGGCCCTTCCATTGGAAAGTTCATGTAATATGACAAGGGGGGATAAAGATATGAGGCGGGGCTCTGAAAATTTTTGGACACCCAAAAGGGGGGCTCTGAAAAATTGTTGGGCTAGGACAGGGCTCTGAAAATTTGTGTGCTTCAAAACCAACACATGACATCATCGTACAGATCGGATGGTTTTCGACTCAACCATTTAATGACCTGTGCAATTCAGATATAACAAATGTAGTCTCAGTAATTATTACACTCTTGTTCATCCCAAAAGTGCTTTAGAAAATTTCAAAAATTAGAAATGCTCAAACTTTCAGGGGAACAAAGGAATTAAAGGAGGAGGGGGGCTCTGAAATATTTTCAACTAGCAAGGGGGAGGGGGGTTCCTAAACATTTGAACCACTAGCGAAGGGGGCTGCTACAATTTCAAGCTTTGAGTTTCAATATCTTCACCCCTTGTCATATTGAATGCTTTCCTCAAGTGGGTGTCCACCAGAGCAAGTTGCACAGAGAAAAAATGGTGTGCCAGTTATAGGCACTAATAGGATAGAGGATGATGATAAAAAGAACACTCTTAAATATTCTGATTAGGTCTTCATGCACCCATTTGTCATATGATTGACATGAAACACATGAATGCCATGAAGTTGTCCGATGAAAATCTTTTGTACAATTTATAGATACATGTAATTTGGAAACTTTTGTCATTTGCACATCAATTACACGCACTTAAATCACATACATTTGGCAAATATAGTGGTGAAAAGCCCAATTTGAGATAAACATTAATATGTGACTTTTTTTCTTGTCAGTTCACCAGTGAGTCGTATGTGGCATACAGCTTGTAGTTCCTCACTACCTGGAGAAGTTGTTCTCTTTGGTGGTTGTGGTACATCAGTATTAAGCCCTGAACCGGTAAATTAATCTCAAGTTGATTTACTTAAAATTAGTTATCCTGTAAAAAATGTAGCTCAATATGTGGAGACTCCTTTTTGAGTTTTCATACACATAAGTGAAAATTATTCTGTAACTCAATGAGCACTGAGTAATCAACTAGTCAATCAATCAATCAATCACTTTAATTTAAGTGTCCATGATATTTAGTTCTGCTGTGCTAATAATTATTGGGAACAAATAAATGAAGAAACAAAATTAAAAAAACTCAAACCTGTTAAAACTGTCTCAGCTGGTTGGTGGCTGACCAGTTGCCAGTGACTATTTACAAGATGTAAAGGAGTTGATTCAGAACTGCCCAGTGTAAAGCCATCTAGAGGAGCAGAGAAGGATTTGAACAAGGGACCTTCAGATTATGAATCCATCATCCTAAATGCAAGGCCATGCTGCCTTGATGAGGCCTATTTTTTTTTGTTTTTTTTGACAATCACAACATCAGGAAAATGTTAACTCACTGCGGCAGAGAATATGATTTTAATTATTTCATGATTATTATATGACAAGGTAGTCTTGAGGTAGATCCAAGCGTTCTGATTGGTTCTTTCTTGGTTAGGATTTCGCCATATGGGCCGCTCCCATGGAAGTGGTCATAGGCTGTGTGTTTTTTTGTTTTCAAGAGCTGGCAGATTTAAAACAAGCATGGCCCAAGTGCCATATAATAAACTACTTACTAACCTAGCTATCTCGAGCCGTACTGGGGGACATTGGCCCTTGGTTGTTTTTGCATGGACCTCGCTGCGCTCAGTCCGCACTGCCACGACCTCGGGCCAATATTCCCCAGTACGGCCCTCTGGCTCAGTTAGTAAGAGGTTATTAGTGAGTAAAGACTAATTTGAAGAAAAAGCTAAAATCTTGGCTTATATTTACATGTAGTTATCTGCTATCATCAGATGCCAAGTGCTGGTTTCCTCCCGTTCCTGTAAAATGATTGCCCGTTGTTTAAATTTTGTGACAAGAAAATTATTGGACTCAACATGCTAAATGCAGTCGTTGGGTGTGTGAGAAATCTCAGCACCTTTTTTCAAATAATAGTAGCTCGGCTGCCATGGGGTTTTTCTTTTCAAAAGTAAGGAGATGTGGTTGATAGAAGTCACCTTTGGTGTTTTTTTTTTCAGGAACATCTTGACAGTATCCTGATCTTTAGGTTTACACCCCAGCCTCTGTACTGGTAAGAAATTTGTTTGTACATTTCATTGTTTTAGAGTGATTTCTTCATTGAACAGCTCCAGAAAATATCCATACCTGCCCCATGGAAAAGGTATTTTTCAACACCCTCCCTCTCCCCTCTGGAAATTCCACCTTCTGTCATACATTTCTTCTTAACCTTATGATCTTAGAGAAATTCCCCATCCCCAAGGAAATTCCAATATCTTCTGCTGGGGAAGTATGGATATTATCTGGAACTACCCTTCCAAAAACAGAACAATTATAAACATGCATAATATTTTATTATTGTTTAATGAGATTTATAATTGAGAGGTGAAATTTAGGAGTAGATAAAGCACCCATCACTGGACCCCTCCATCCTGGGGAAACATAGGGCATCAAACACAGAGTAAATCCAAACAAGGTTAATCCCTTAACTACAGGGAGCATTTTTTGGGGTCTAAATTTCAAACCTCTGAAAGAATCATAGGCGATTTTGTTTTGAAAGTCGTTTTTTAAAATACTCTTTAATTCTATCCTCCGAAACATTAACGTTAACTTTGCATCACAAATACGTCCACAATGCTGTATGCTGCAAGTCCTGAAAAGTGAAGTTTTCATTCTGGGGGTTGGCTGGGAGGGTTGGGGGGACTCAGCCCCCTCTTTTTTAATTCTCTGGATCCGCCCCTGAGAATTGCATGCAAACAGTTTATTGAATATTGTGCATACAAAAACAGAGTGCGTAAGTCAAGAATTTACAAATATTTGTAACATGTTTTGGCAGAAAACAAAAGGATTGTCTACATTTGTTAAATCCCTAAAAATCAAAAGAATTGTTTGGCATTCATAACTAAGAAATTCAGCAGATTCTCTGTACCTTTCATTTTTCCATCATTGAACGACAACACAGCATATTTGTTAGATGTTGTAGCACTTGTTACTAGGCTCTCCAGTCTTCCAGACCCCTTTCACACCAGGGTTATTAATGTGCCCTTCATGCTACTCCTCTCAGCTCAGGAAAGGCAATGGATTAAAATGTACTAACCCCCACCCCACTGGGCAAGGCAAAGGCTTAAATGCATCAATCCCTTCCCCTGTGGTAAGGCAGTGTCAAAGTCTGCACAGAGCCTCACCCATGCTGCAGATTTCCCCAGGGTGGGGATTTCCATTGCTAGTTACATATTAAACATACTTTGTAAGCAAGTCATAACCACAATATACATCAGATATTTGAACTTCAGACCAAAGAAAGATATACTACATTTAAAAAAATCATCCTGTTTTATGAACAGAAAAATATGACCAGCTGTAGACAGGGTATATCACAAACTCACAAATTATTGGTCTGGTCCCAGATGGATGGATAGCTCATTTGGTAGAGCAATATGCATCAGTATCATAGAGCTCATTCACGCGAACGTCCTTAAATTTTTTTAGAACCTGAATTGTTTCAGGCTCTAGTTGTGCAACTGCAAATTCCTGTAGTATAAGTACTAAGCAGTACCTGACAGTGTGTAATAGTCTGTAACATGCAGTAGAAGTGCACTATACAATGATAGAGATTTTGATGTAGATTTGTACACCCTTTTCTCTTGTCTACACTTTTTGAAAAAATACAGTCCATTTCTTCAGTAAGAAGATCTAAACTACAGTCAGTAAATTAACTTTGGTGAGTACTGTTAATGTTAGTCAGTGAATGCCTTTTTCTTTCCCTGTCAGGTTGTGTGCTGATACAGTTGCAAAGTGTTATTCAACTCTGCAAAAGCAAGTCAAGATGCTTCCAAAAAACCTTATTATGTCACTTTCCCTGCACAAACGGCTGAAGGCTATTGGAAAGA
>JAHPZR010017366.1:32500-41216 GCA_019787425.1 Platygyra sinensis
GCGACGCCGCCCTGGTGTTCGTCGTCGTCTCTACCACTTTATAACACCTTCTCCTGTGTTGGTTCTATACCTGCCTGATCCTGTTCATCTGCTCTCGCTAATTCCAAGAATGTGCAGATTGTATCGTCTCATCTCTGCCGTAAACTTGAGCCAGCTTTCTGTCTCATGCATCGCCCTCACGTTCCAGAATCCAATTCTGGTTTTTGTTTTGGCCCTCAAGACTTCCATCTTCCTGTCAGTGATTTCCTTTCGGCTTTCACCACTGTCGCTTATACGAGTATTTTACAATGATTCTGAAAGCCCATCACACCCAGTAGTGTTGATTTCCTCTGTTGCTGTTTCCGTAACATGGATGTTTTCCGGAATAGGGCTGTAAGCCCTATGTCCAAGCCCCAACCTGGAAGACCAGTTGGTTTGAGAGCGAAGTTTTCCTTCTCCTAGACGGATTGCCTCCGTTCCAAAGCTAACGAGCTCCATCTACCTGTGGTTTGGAATCGGAGTTTTTGTTCTGCTAGAGAGACTACCTACCAGGGCTGACAACCTCCATCTGCCCGGGTTGGAATCAGAGTTAACACTCTCCTAAGCTATGTTGGTCCGCGGCACCCTATTCTGTATTATTCGGTGGCAACCCCTCTAAGGGAGGACTCCCCTATCCACCACGCGGGAGACGCGCCTGTTATTATGTAAAGGGGGAAAGTTTCTAAAGAAACTGTGGTGCTGCGTCGGTGGGAGTATTACAAGATAATTTGATTTCATCAACTGGGTTGATAATGTGAATTGGCCACCGTAAAGAGATTCAGAAGCTGACGTTTCGAGCGTTGGCCCTTCGTCGGAGCGAATCGAGGAATTGTGGGTTGTGTGTGGTTTATATACAGAAATGTGGAGCTACGCCATTGGTTGGTGCCTGGCAACGTAAAACGTGAAACGTTGGGACTCAACTCAACAGAGTTATTTTTGCGTTGTATTCCACACTTTGTTATATGTGTTTTGCTTGGTTCTGCTCTTAATCCTCACGGTATCAACGAACGCTTTTCATTCAACTAATTTATTTTGTTGTCTTTCACGTTGCTACGCACCAACCAAAGGCGTAGCTCCATATTTCTGTATATAAACCACACACAACCCACAATTCCTCGATTCGCTCCGACGAAGGGCTAACGCTCGAAACGTCAGCTTCTGAATCGCTTTACGGTGGCCAATTCACATTCATGAAATTATCATACATTATTACTGTCAAATTATCATATATTATATTGCCTCTGTTCCAGGTATAGTTGAAATTTCACCTTTTGGACTCGATTCGCTTTCAACAAAAAGGGCATAATTCTCTCACTTTTGTGATACCATAATTAGTGCTTTGGATAAGACCTAGTACCTACCGGAGCTGGTAGGAGGTGTGCCCTGCCTATCTGATTCAAATATGAGCATAATTAATATTTTCAAATATAATACTTTTAGAGGGAGGTTTTTATGGACCTCTTGTAGGGATGGTGGTGCTGCACCCAAAGCAGCGGGAGCCAGCCATTAACTTCCAGAAAGAGCCTTTCTCTTTTCAGAAAACGGGTTTACTAAATCTAACACATTAAACCATTTCCCAAGATATGTATTTTCTTCACATATTTGATATGACAATGCAAAGCAGTAGTAGTCTTATCAGCAGCTGAAAATCCGCTGCTACTGTATGTCTGATAAGAACTCCTCTACAAGCTATAACTTAGTGTAATCCCAACCGGTTTTTAAGAGTTTTCATCTGAAAAGATTTTCAGCTGTAGATAGGAAGACTTCGGTGTGGCAAAACGTTCAAAACCGAACAACTTACCCTGTTGATGAGTTCTCTTGAAGTTTAAAAAACAACTGTATTTGTCTACCAAATTTAACAACAGAAGTTTTTTGCTATCGTATGCAGATTTCTGTTCCATGGCTGACGAGCTCGCTTCATTCACACTAGCAACCAACCCTGTTGGGACTCAACTCAACAGAGTTATTTTTGCGTTGTATCCCACACTTTGTTATATGTGTTTTGCTTGCTCAAAACTACAAGCATCGCGCTTGGTTGAAATAATTACGATAACTATTTACATGTTTATTTCATGATTTTCCAAATGGATAACCGTTTCCTCTACTCTTTTTATGGATCTATAAGTATGTTCCCTTAATGTGAGGGGTCTTGGAGACAGGTTGAAAAGACGGAAAATGTTCAACTGTGGAGAACTTTCAACATTCAAACAGGAACAAGAGACTAGAATTCTACTTTTTGATCGCCAGACTTTTTCTCTGCGTATTCAAAACACGCACTATTTCCTCGAAAATAGAAAATTTCTCTTCCTCTCACATTACGATACACCAAGAACCATCACTAAATTAACATCACATTGGCACAACCACGCATATAATTATACTCTTGAACTCATATTTAAATGTATCTCGATGTTTGTACTTTTCTCTTTTATTCTGTTACTGCGTTGTTACTGTAAGTAGCGCTATTGTAAGTAATGTTAGTATTATTAGTATTGTTGATAAAAATAATAATAATAATAGTAATAATAATAATAATAATAATAATAATAATAATAATAATTATGATGACGATGATGATAAAAAACTTCATATATGCCTGTGCAACTACAAAAAGAGCATTGCAAGTATAACAATAAAAAGCAAGTGACACACTCGAACACCAACCCACAGTCTGGCCAGTACCTAACGCATGTGCACAGCCATATCACCCGGGCAGTGGCAGCCACGGACAGCTGTTTTGGCCTTGTTAAGCCCCATCAGCATGGCATAGCCGTCGGGCAGCAATAGGACTAAAAGCCCTCCGTAGTCTGTCGTTGTCTGTCCGAGGCGGGTGCAAAGCACCCCTTTAAGCGCCAGCTCCACACAGTACGTGGGAGCTGGTGGCTGGGAACTGCATGACGGTTCTCCTACGGCATGTGCTGGGAAGGTGGGTGAGCCTTACTTGGCGATGTGTGTCAGTAAATTTTATGGAAAGACAACAATAAAAAGCAAGTGACACACTCGAACACCAACCCACGGTCTGGCCAATAACTTATGCATGTACACAGCCATTATCACCCGGGCAGTGGTAGCCATGGACAGCAATAGGACTAAAAGCCCTATGTAGTCTGCCCTTTACTGCCGAGGTGGGTTCAAAGCACCCCTTTAAGCGCCAGCTCCACACAACACATGTAGGAGCTGGTGGCTGGGAACCGCATGGCAGTTCTCCCACAGCATGCGCTGGAAAGGAGGATCAGCCTTAATTGCCGATCGGTGTGTCAGTAAATTTAATGTCAAAACAACAATAAAAAGCAAGTGACACACTCGAACAGCAACCCACGGTCTGGCCAGAACCTGTCCATGGCTGCCACCCTGACCAGACCGTGGGTTGGTGTTCGTGGGGTTTATTATTGTAAGTATGCCAACCATAATTCAATTAGTGTAATTGGATTGTAATATGTGCATTGTAAGTGATACAAGTATATAAGTTGTGTACGTAGAAGTAGGGTGTAGGTTTCAAATATATGGAATAGAACCCCGATATAACGAACATAATCCGGAAGCCCAAACGTAAAATATACCTCGATATAACGAATTGCAATGTCAACACGCGACAGAAGATAAACGCTGAACAGATCAACAGTCAGCAAATCCTTTAATCCTTATGGTAAAAAGACAGCAACCTTTCAGTCAACGGCTTATTTTTTGTCCTAGACATTGGCACTATAGTATTTCCACGGAAGTCACCTGTGTTACAAATCAATCATTAACTATGACCCCGATATAACGAACATTTTGGTCGTTTCCCCACAAATTCGTTATATCGAGGTTTTCGATATAACGAACCCTCGATTTAACGAACAAATTTGGCCGCCGGGTCCCCAGCGACTTCGTTAAATTGAGGTTCCACAGTATACACGAGTCTAGACAAGTGTGTAGACAGAGAAAATACAACAGCCAAAACAGTCAGTGGGACATTCGTGCAGTGCATGATGGGAAAGCTGGTTTTAATACCAATAAATACGTCATGGCTTCACTGCATTCTAATTGGCCGTATTTTCTATGGCATGGTATAAATACATTAAAATATACAACACAACACAACCTGCAAGAGCTGCCATCACTTTATTACTAAGATGATCACATACTAGAAATTAATAATTGTTGTGGTTTTCTAACAATATTTTGCTTTATCTGTCTGTGAAGCTGGTCAACATGTTAAATCCATTCGTAAACTACAGTATTCTCTGGGATTTTACAAGTTTGCCATTTTAGAAAGAGTTTACAGCATGTAAGTTTTTCACATTTCTGTATAAAACATCTTGGAAATCCCCAAAAAGTTTATTCCCATCTCAGTAAGTAAGCATAGGTTAGAAATAACAATGGAAATACGTATGCCTTGGTTGCAGACTAGCAGTTTTTTTGCAACACAAATTTGTGTATTTTTTACACAGTAATCCCTTATTAAAAATAGAAAATTCTACAAAAATTCTGAAAAATGAGAAATAAAAATAACATTTTACAATATTTTTCCGAAGCATATTATAACTTAATAGTTACATGTACAACTGAACCTCTTTAAGGCACCTATTTTAGGAAATGAACAATTTTTAGTTGCTCCTGTGCAAACCCTAAAAGCTAATGAATCCATTTGTGATTTTGACATGTTTATTGAGTCACAGCCAATCAGATGATAGATCAAACCACTGGCATAAATTATTACCAGTTAAGGCATGTGGTTTAGTCTCACACGCCCCTAAGGATACCAGCTTTGCAGCTGACTGGGCTACCCTGGTTAAATAAAGTTGTCTTGTCTTGTCTTGTCTTGTCCTTGACACAATATATAAGATAGAGTTGCTTATTGCAGAACCAAAATCACCACTGAAAAACTTTTGGAGCTATCATGGTGTCTTTCTCAAGTAAGGAAAAGTGTAACATGGTCTTTGATGACTACATGTAACATACTACATGACAAAAGGTCAGTACAGGCCCCTGTTCTTGAAAGCCTGTAAACTTTGCCAGTTTTAGCTAATTGGTATTTAAAGACAGAGAGGTGTATACGAAAAACACTTCTTGTACAGAATGGAACCTCTCTTTACATTAAGAATATTGAGAATGAAACTCTGTAATCATAAAGTTTGAAGTTTTGCTCTGGCTCTCTGGGTGTGGAAACACTTTAAAACCAGAGTTTCGATTGAGGTTTGGGGTCTACCACTGAATTTTACACACCTTCCTTATTCTTCTTTTAAATCTACTGCCCTCCCTTCTTAATGGTAAAACATGTGCAAATCAATCATTAGTGCTCTGGCTTTTGATTTCCACTATGCCAAATTGATAATTATCTCAAAGTTGTATCTCTTTGATCTCGTTGGTTTACTTGTGTGATTTATTTCAGCTTGTTTGTGTGCAAATGGATGAGTAAACTAATGGTCTTCTAGATCACGCCTGAGCACCAATATATTGCCCAACACTTATGTGTGGGGCTTTGTGATATTGTAACAACTCGGACAAAATCCAGCTGATAGTAACTTGGTAACATCCCGTAAGTCCCGAAAGATTACCAACAGCATGATTTTAGACTCGGTCATACTACTTTTGTTGAACACAAACACCTAAAACAGTGTGACCTAGCTACACTAACTTTAACCTGCTATTAAAGAGTGGTAGTTTCTGCATAGTTCTGGATGTTTGCCTTTTTTAACTCTTGACTTCTTTTAGAATCCTACAGGAGGCAACCAAAAAAAAGTAGAATGGAAAAACTTATTAACTATTGCTGCTTACTTGAAACGCTTTTCAAAGTAAAGAAGAATGGTGCTTTCCTTTTTGGAATATTTTTTTTAGAGATATTTACGTTTTTGTATTTTGCAAATGAGGGAAGTGATGACACCATAGGTCAGCCAAAAACAATGGGGCGATGTACAGTGGAAAGGGACAGGTCCAGAGTAGGGTGACAGTCCTGGAGTTAGGTGTGTGCCACAAAACAAGGCGAGAGTCAATGGAGAGCAAATTAGGAGGTCTTACATGTATATATATATCTGGGCTGGCCACTCAGCTGACACAAGGAATTAATAGGTGAATTATCAATGCAGTGACAGTTGTAAAGTCTGTAGTAATATTACCATACAGCCTGCGAGTACGCTCACCTTTGAGTGATGCGCACAAGCAACAAAGAGCAAAGCGATCTGGCAGTAAGGGGTCTGGTGACAAGGTGCAAAGAAAGTGAGCTTGCCTTGATCTCTGTACTTTTCTTCATTTCTGCTTCGCCTCAGCGAAGTGAAATACCATTGCTCGAAAAGGCATTAAAAGGCGAGAAAACTGCCAATCTGTTATACTTGATGAGGAGCGATTAGATCCCCATGGAATCAGTAATTAACCACAAATCCTGACAATAAAAAATAAGCTGTCCACATTTGGAGTCAGAGGAAGAGTTGCGTGTGCATATTACTGATGTTTAAAAAAATTTTCAGCCTACAACTTGTTAAATTTCAAACTAGTTAAAGAGGGAGCAGGAAATAATTGAAAGAATGTTACTGAGTCAAGACATACTTGTCGTGTTGCTGACTGTGTATATAAATATTACAAACGTATGTGATTGCAAACAGGCAATGAAACGACCCTGTTTTCCATCAACCAGCAAAGACCAGATTGCCAAAGCAAGAGATCACTTGAAATAGTGTGTGTCCTCGCTAGACAAAAACTTTGACGGTTTTCTTTGGCAATACTGTATCAACAATGGATATCATGCCTGCATGTTATTATGGAAAGATTTACAATTTTCCTGAGAAATCTGAGCTACCAAAGTTCGTACTTCTGATCAAAATTAATTGACATGTTCTTTTCTGCAGTTTCTGGGATGGAAATAAGATACTTGCAGAGATCGGAGCAGGCTCACTTTCTTGTCTCGCAGCATCGGCACTTAATTTCATGCTCTCAGCTATGCCACGTACAACAACAACAACAACTTTTATTCACACTATTCAGGTAGGAGAACGCTTGCGTTCTAACACAAGCCTGCTCGCAGGCTGATTAGTTATTAAACAAACCGGTTCACTCGCAGATCTTCCTCTGGGAGATACACTGGCAATAGCATCAATCCAAGATTGCATTTCTTCTTCTGTTTCTCCCTGGATAATCACAGAAGAACTTAAAATTAATATCAGAAATGTTGGTCCATTTCTAGAATTATCCATTCCACTGCAAGGGTTGAGGCCACTTTGGATACTGCACGGGGTAGGGATTTTGAAAAGAAAAGTTTTGAAAGGTGAGTATGAAGCATAAGGTGGCCTGCTCTAGGCTCTTTTAAGTTCATGAGTAAAGGGCAGGAGCAAGAGAAAAAGTGAGGGAGAACTGAGGCAAGGAAGAGCCATTTTCTTTCTAGCCTCAGTACCCCCTCGTTTTTTCTCTCACTTGCTTCTTTTTTCACTTGTCGCCAACTACCAAAAGCCTGGAACAGGTTAGAGGTAGGAAAGAATTTTTTCAGAACCAAAACCAGTGTGTTAATTATCTGGAATGACACCACCTTACACTAATTACATTTCATCATGTATTATTTTTATCACAACATGTCAGCTGGAAAAATGCTAACGCTATAATATTCTTTTCTTACACCAGACAACATTTAGAAACCTTTCTGGTTACCCCATCAGGTACAGAAAGCTTACTCTATTCCTGTTCAGAACAGCTGAACCCTTTATAAAGAAAAATAATAATGAAAATTTAAAAGGAGGGCAGAAAAGAACTTCCTGCTATTAATGAAGTTGAAATACTTGTGAAATGTAGCAGGGAATGCAACCTCCAAGAAAAGCATGAATTAGCTTGTACAGGTCTCAAAGATATTGAGACTGAAAACATGACTTTGGCACATATTTGCTGAATACGCAAGGGTAAGTGTGGATAGAGACACTCTGTTGAAATTAGTGATTTACCTGGATAAAAAATGTTCGAGACTCTGTTACCACCTCAAACAGATGTTTCCTAGTGTTATCCACACTGAAATGAATGCAATTTTTTTCATGTTAACAAAATAACTTTCTACTTCTAGTGGGAGGTGTTGTGGACTCATGGATAGTGCCTTCGTCTCCAGATAGAGCAGTCTGGGTATGATCCTTGGCTGGGGACATTGTGTTCTGCTCTTGGACAAAACACTTAACTCTCACAGTGCCTCTCTCCACCCAGGTGTAGAAATAGATACTGGGGAACTTAATGCTGGGGGTAACCCTGTGATGGACTAGCATCCCATCCAGGGGGGAGTAGAAATACTCATAGTCATTTCATGCCATGGAAACTGAGATAAGCTCCTGCCTGAATCGGCTTATTGGCTTGTATGCAGACTCTCTACTTGTAATTCTACATAAATGTTTAAAGTTACTGAATATCTTAAAATTGAATGTCTCTTTGAAAAATAGTCTCACTAATAGCTATGAATTGCTTTGTTACACTGCAGTGACTGTCATAGGAGACTTGTCTCTCTAAATTTAGTCAGTGAGGACAAGGTTGTATATGAACAAACAACTTATCAACATATTTAGTGCTGAATAACTTGAAAGCTATATTACACAATCTCATTCTTACCTAAGATTTGGTTTAACCGCTGTAATGTCCGATGTACAAATCTCTCTAAGAGGTTCCTTATCCTGTTTAAAAAAATCTGTCTTATAATATATTACTTATTCCATGATAAGCCTGATTCTACAACAACAAGTTTATTTGTTACTCATAC
>JAHPZR010017370.1:0-12315 GCA_019787425.1 Platygyra sinensis
ATATTAATGTATATATAAATATCAAAGAGTTCGGTTTTTAGAAAACAATGTTTGACAACTGATATGATTATGTAAGAGATCGACCATCAGACCTTATCCACCATATGGGAGTTCGGTTGTAAAGTTAATAATTAATCGTTCTTTCGTTATAAGAGTTTGTATGGAGAATATTCCTGTTGCTTATAAATGTATGAAATTCGCAATAAAGTTTTCCTTTTAACTCACCGATGTTGTCTCCTTGTCATTTCTTGTGATTTTGTAGCGTTTTAGGCCTCCTAGATGCAGTCCAAGGCTTTTCTTGAGCAGCCGCTTTTTCCACCCCTAAAAGCGAAGCGAAGGTTGGAATCCCTCCCGAGACCGGGCTCGCTCTCGGCGGCGATAAATATCGTGAAATTCGCGCCACAGTGATTTTTTTCCCAAAAGCTGCTTCGGCGATAAATAAGCGACGTTATCCAGTTCTCGCATCGCTGATTTCTAGTTTTTCGAGGATGTAAATCGCCGTTTGAGTGCACTATGCAACGGCCTGGCTATGCGCGGTCAAGGCAGCCCTGCAACGAAACCCAACCGTCAAGCACGATTTGAAATCCCGACCCGACTGGCATGGGACGTTTGTTCAATGACAATTGGAGACCAAGGGGAGACGGACGCAGTTAAATTGTCACTTCTCAAGTTGCCCGCGGAGCTAGTCATGCAAATCCGGAAATAACATTACCGATCGCGTGATGACCTTTTTTCAAACGTTTGTCAGTGTTTCAAGTATCCCTGCTGCCGCGCAGTTGATCTCAACCATATACTGATATACCAGTCTTGGAACATTTTCATTTATAGCCTGCGAACAGTCTCCCGGTTCGGTTGGGTTTAGGGCGAGATAGCCGAGATAGTCTAGGGCGAGCGGGACGAGCCGAGAGCGGTCTGGTGAGGAGGGAGTGCGCAGGGGAGCCTGTAGACATTCCATTGATGCCGCCGTTCCATGATACCAGCTCCTGGTATCAAGATCTGATTGGTTGAGTCGATGACTGTTGACAGCTCTGAGATAAATAATTGACAGATCTTGACAACTGCTTGTAAATTAGCATAATTCTTGCCGAGACCGTCAACAACGGCTTCCGTGTGCACTGCACAGTTCACTGACGACGAATTTGAAGCAGCTTTGAGCAATTCTTTGCAACATTTTCGTCATATCTCTTGTTTGAAACGTGAGTAGAAGCTATGCCTTGAAACTGTGGCGTAGAAGCGCGATGTTTTCGGAATTCTACAGACTGGTTTCGGGAAGAGCCTAATTTTTCAATTGCTACCGCGTCTATGATGGTAAACAGTGGTAAATAAGATAGACAGGCCAAACACGACTCCTACGGTTCGTGCCATTTGTTGATTTGCCGTTTATTTTTCGGTCTTTCGACCTTTTTGTCGCTTCACTCTTGTTCATGAAAGGCATTTCGTATTGTGTTATAAGGAGAAAACTAGAGCCGTTAGATCGTGCTATGCGGCAAATTTTAAGAAGTCATAGGTTTGCATGATTTCCGCTGTTATCTGCGTGTTGCTTCGTTGAGTTTGACACCTCTACAATTTGCCATGTGTTAGAGTATTGTTTTGGCTCATTTCTATTACAAGATTTGTTTTTTAAGTCTCCAAGTATTTGCTTTTAAGGGACAAAATATGACATTTACCGTGAACGCAGAGTTGCTTACTCGCATTCTATATTGAGACGCCGGGCCCGGCTATGATTAGAACTGTTTGCAAGTACAGTAGGTAGATTCTTATCACGGGTGTCATATTTGCCCTCCCACGTTTTCCTTCGTAGCTTTACTTCGAGAAAGCTATAGGCTTGTCTAGAGAAATTCTAATGTTCCTTGCAGCTATCTGATCGAGCTTATGTTCGTGGAGCTCGATGTATAGGTTTATTTCTCCTTTGATTGTTCTGGTGCCACAGGATTTAAATTTAACTCATTACGCGCAAGTCTGGTCGACTGTGTTGCGTGTTGTATATGCCATTGTTCGGCTTAGTTCTGATTGTAGACCTCTTAAAACTTGCCGCCCAGCACGATCTAACGGCTCTAGTTTTCTCATTTTCTCGTAGGAGTCGTGTTTGGCCTGTCTACTTTATTTACCATCAATTACGGTAGACTGTTTTAAAAAGCCGATTCATCAGCGCGGGGAAACCCATCAATTTTGACAGGTTTAATTACCTCCTTGACAGATATGTAACAGGCTAATCACCAAGGGGCGGAACGGTACATTGAAAACAATGTCTACAGGCTCCCCCGCGTCCCACTCGCTTCGCTCGCGGAGTCACGACTCCCACTCGCTCGCCGAATTTTTTTTCCGACCTCGCTGGGAGCCTGTTCGCAGGCTATTTCATTTATTTGCGCTTTGACTTCTTATGAATAAGAGGTGAAACCTGCTTGACTGGCTTCTTTTTTTAAATTGAAATATCTCTGACTAATTTTCGGTAATTATCGATCGGTAATCTTACCTCCAGATTTGCATGACTAGCTCCGCGGGCAACTTGAGAACTGACAATTTAACTGCGTCCGTCTCCCCTTGGTCTCCAATTGTCATTGAACAAACGTCCCATGCCAGTCGGGTTGGGATTTCAAATCGTGCTTGACGGTTGGGTTTCGTTGCAGGGCTGCCTTGACCGCGCATAGCCAGGCCGTTGCATAGTGCACTCAAACGGCGATTTACATCCTCGAAAAACTAGAAATCAGCGATGCGAGAACTGGATAACGTCGCTTATTTATCGCCGAAGCAGCTTTTGGGAAAAAAATCACTGTGGCGCGAATTTCACGATATTTATCGCCGCCGAGAGCGAGCCCGGTCTCGGGAGGGATTCCAACCTTCGCTTCGCTTTTAGGGGTGGAAAAAGCGGCTGCTCAAGAAAAGCCTTGGACTGCATCTAGGAGGCCTAAAACGCTACAAAATCACAAGAAATGACAAGGAGACAACATCGGTGAGTTAAAAGGGAAACTTTATTGCGAATTTCATACATTTATAAGCAACAGGAATATTCTCCATACAAACTCTTATAACGAAGAATGATTAATTATTAACTTTACAACCGAACTCCCATATGGTGGATAAGGCCTGATGGTCGATCTCTTACATAATCATATAAGTTGTCGAACATTGTTTTTCTAAAAACCGAACTCTTTGACATTTTTATATACATTAATATATGCTCAAATAGTGAGCTTGGGTTACCTGGGGTGAGACAGCTAAACAGCGAGTGGTACTTACATGTATATTAGCACAGTCAATTGCAAGTTAGAACATTTCGTTGCTTATTTAAGTTGAAGCTGTCAAGATTTTGAATGGCTTTGGATGAACTCAGATCGATAGTTCCATGGAACTGAAAATACCCTCAGACGTTTGTGTCACAAAAATGTTTTCTTGACCTAACTACTGTGTTTAATACAATCTTGTTGCAGGCTATAAGGATTCAAAATATTAACATCTGGGAATTCCTTCCAACTTTGTATTGTTTGGTCAATGACAAAAAAATTATTGGTCAGCCTTCTTATTTAACTTCTACCAGATTCCTCTCATGTGTAAAATTACTAAAAACTATGTGAATTGATTGTGATTTTAGATTTTCATGTGTTTTCAGCTACTTACCAGAAGTTAGGAAGCATTCAAACAGTTGCTGAAGTGAAGTTACAAATGCTATCGGAGACAGGGTTGTATATCTTAGTAGCAGAGAGTTGTCAAAAGTTTCTGAAGCTGTGTTTGACCTGACTGAATTGGAGGAACTTGACTTGCCAGATAATTATCTGGAAGAATTACCAACAAGTATTAACAAGCTGAAAAATCTGAAGAGGCTGATATCAGAGGTGAACCAGTCGAGAGAACTTCCTCAAGCCATTGCTGAGTTGAGTAACCTGACCGTGCTTAGTGTGAGTAAAAACCAGTTGTCTGTTCTACCTTCAAACATTAAACATCTCAAGAATCTCCGGAGACTGTACTCGAGTAGTCAGCAGTTGACTATGTTGCCTGATGAGATTGGTGAACTGAAGGAGCTGGAATGGCTGAATGAGAGAATGGAGACTGGAGACTACTCGAGTAAATATAAAACCAGTTGACTACATTGCCTGACGATATTGGTGAACTGAAGAAGCTGAAAGTGCTGCTTGTGGCTGGAAATCCTGTAACATTGGAAGAAATGATACAGGTCATGAAAATACAGAAGATTTCAAGCCACACCTATGAAACAGGGGCTCTTTTTCACCTGTCCTCCCCCTCCTCCCCAGGCCTCACACGAAAACGCTGACGCAAGCAAAGAGAATTTAAATTTAGATTAACAAAATAAACAGGTGAATATCCTTTCTTTTTATTGCCGTGTTTTCAACAAGAACTCAAAAGAGCACTGTCCTAATCTTTCATTTGTTTGACTAACCAATCAGATTATGAGCTTGAGATTTCTATTGAATGATAGTTGACAAGGCGCAGCCCGAGTCAACTTCCGCACAGAAATCAAGAGTGTCCATCACTCAAAAACTTTAAAAAAACTATTTAAATCCTTTTCACAGACACTTCGAAAATGCAAAGAAGCAGCCGCTATTTTGTCAACAAGCACACACTGCTACACTACTCACTATCTACAACTGAATAGATAGCGAGTAGCAAAGCCAATCAGAGAATGGCATTCACCATAGAATGCTAGTATACTAATACTTGATAGACATACAGAAATTTTTTGTTTAATATTTGTTAAGGTCTTGCAGATCATAAAACACAAATAATAAAACAACTTACATTTTGTTAGCACCAATGTTACTCTGTGATGCTGCCAGTAAACAGAACACTCATGTTCACCAACAATTTATTCAACAATCTTTCCTTTGGCTTGTTACTAAGAAATCTATTTACTACCAATCTTTGTAGTTGTGCTGTCTTGTAATTCTTTGATGCTTTCTAAATTGAAGTTTGAAGCTAATTAAGTCACGAGTTGCTTCATTCTCAAAATTTTATGCTAACAAGACTTGCTCTTCAAACCTGCAAAGAGAATAAAAACAAAACTGAATAATCAGATACTAGTAGCAGCTTTCAACTGTTGTTCAGGTCCACTTGATGGGAGGCATTACAGTGCGTTTACTGAAACCAGGGCCACCCAGACACTGAAAACCAATCAGATGGCAGAACTGAAACAATAGATTTCAACATTTTCAAATCCAGCCAATCAAATGTTCGGTACAAAACAACGAAATCTCAACTTGCTTTTTTTTATGCTTGCGCGACTACGGTGTCGCTTATCAATAAATTGTCAAATTGAAACCGTCAGTACTTTTGCGTGCTTGAATTTTATTGTATCAGGAGCCTATGATGGTATGCTGTGATTTCTAAGGGGCAGTTGGTTGGTTTTGAAATATATGTGAAAAGAAAAGCTGCATTAGAATGTCACTCGTCAATATATACTGCCAGAGTGTGTGGTGTAGGGCTTGAATATTGTCACGGCTGTTTCAAAGAAACCCTTGAAGTGGTCTCTGAGAAGGGAAGGTTCCAGTGACGCTGTCGTTTGCTTTTGCTGAGTGATTTTACACGCTGAGGCTTGGTTAGTACAACGCAGAAAGAATTTTCAATGAAGATGTTATTTCAGTACAGTGATAACCCAGAAAGGGAGCTCAAACTCCGAAATGTACAGTTGCAGACAGTGAACACAATCGTTTTTCCGAGAACTGCGTGCATGGTGAATTTTCACGTAATGAAACCGAAAGCTGTGTATAAATAAAAACACGCACAGACAACATAAGCGAAATCTATTTTGTAAAAATGTGTCAAAATCTATTATATTCTACGATTTTAAACAAAAACCGTAAAGAATAATTTTTTTGGCCGTATGTTCACAGTTGAAAACGGTCAATGCAATGAAGTTACCACCGTTGCAAATGTAAAATCTAAAGTACACTAACAAAATTTTCTAACGATTCAATTTATTGCAGACACCGTAGTCGTGAGCATCACAACGAACAAGTTGAGATTTCATTGTTTTGTACTGGACGTTTGATTGGCCGGATTTGAAAATAGGACATTTGATTGGCTGGATTTGAAAATGTTTTAATCTACTGTTTCAGTTCTGCCGTCTGATTGGTTTTCATTGTTTGGGTGGCCCCGGTTTCAGTAAACGCGGTGTAAATCATTCTATAATGATTAGAGTGAAGATCACCTCCCTTGAATAGTTTAGTGACGATCATAGCAAATAAAAAACAATCTGAAGGTTCATTTTTTATATGCAACACATGTACAGTGGATGATAAAAGGTCTTCATCTTCCAAACTTCTATTATTCTACTCAGAATTTTGTCAGAATCCCTGTAATAATATTAATACACATAAAAAAATTACTTGATTCTGATTGGCTGAGAGCAGTGCAGTTCAAGTGTAACACCAGTGCAAAAAGTGTAACACTGGTGCAAAAAGTGTAACACCAGTGCAAATGACACATTGTAATTCTCAATTTATGATTTGCAGAAAGATAATGAGAAATTTTGTAGGCCAATTATCACATGTAAAGCAATGACAAAAATTTTGTACAGAAACTCTGAAAAAAGTTTTTACGAATGTGAAAAAATGACTTCAAGAAACATCTTCCGGCACTTTTTCCGAACGAATTTTTTCATGTTTGTATTATTAATAAGTAATCATACGGTTTTTCTCGTTCAATCTGAAATTAATTTGCACTTGTGAGTTTTTCAAAAAGCTGAAATTGCACTCGCCGAAGCGGCTTCGAGCAATTTCAGCTTTTTGAAAAACTCACTCCTGCAAAATTTATTCCACATTGAACTTGAAACCGTATGATTACCTATACAAACAGTATTCTACCAATATTTTCCCTTGATCTTAGTTGCAAGATCTCATCGGCCGCAAAGCCGTGTAGGAATCAAAACTATGTTTCATTATTTTAAGAGTGTTCAGTCCAAACGATAAATTAGTGTTATGCATGGCTTTAACATTATTTGTTGAATAAATTAATAACAATTCTCTTTAATAAAACAGGTAATTTACATTCCTACAAGACAAGTTTGTTTACAATCACAACAAAATTACAAATCTCTGATAACAGGAGCGGTTTACATACCCAGGACAAAAACAGGAAATGCTATAAATGACAAACAGACTAAATATTAACATCTGGGAATTCCTTCCAACTTTGTATTGTTTGGTCAATGACCAAAACATTATTGGTCAGCCTTGTTATTTAACTTCTACTAGATTCCTCTCATGTGTAAAATCACTAAAAACTATGTGAATTGATTGTGATTTTAGATTTTCATGTGTTTTCAGCTACTTACCAGAAGTTAGGAAGCATTCAAACAGTTGCTGAAGTGAAGTTACAAATGCTATCGGAGACAGGGTTGTATATCTTAGTAGCAGAGAGTTGTCAAAAGTTTCTGAAGCTGTGTTTGACCTGACTGAATTGGAGGAACTTGACTTGCCAGATAACTATCTGGAAGAATTACCAACAAGTATTAACAAGCTGAAAAATCTGAAGAGGCTGATATCAGAGGTGAACCAGTTGAGAGAACTTCCTCAAGCCATTGCTGAGTTGAGTAACCTGACCGTGCTTAGTGTGAGTAAAAACCAGTTGTCTGTTCTACCTTCAAACATTAAACATCTCAAGAATCTCTGGAGACTGTACTCGAGTAGTCAGCAGTTGACTATGTTGCCTGATGAGATTGGTGAACTGAAGGAGCTGGAATGGCTGAATGAGAGAATGGAGACTGGAGACTACTCGAGTAAATATAAAAACCAGTTGACTACATTGCCTGACGAGATTGGTGAACTGAAGAAGCTGAAAGTGCTGCTTGTGGCTGGAAATCCTGTAACATTGGAAGAAATGGTACAGGTTATGAAAATACAGAAGATTTCAAGCCACACCTATGAAACAGGGGTTCTTTTTCACCTGTCCTTTTTATTTGGGAGTCCCCTCCTCCCCAGGCCTCACACGAAAACACTGACACAAGCAAAGAGAATTTAAATTTAGACAAGACGTCTTATAGCCGTTTCCGTGGGATGCCGCGTTAGTCTGTATGTGACCCTATTTGCAAAAACCCGGCATAAGAGATAAGTCAAAAATGCATTGAACGTTTTTCAACCCCGTTGGAATGCGTTGGCATTATGTTTCCTAATGCGTTGGCAACGTTCGACAACGCATTGAACTCATTGCAAACTTCAGATCATTTTGATTGTCACGCAATAAAAAATAAATCGAAAACCATCCAGTGCAAAACGTTAAGAAAGTCCTATGTTATAGAAGATAAATAAGATAAACCCATTGATGCCTGCATGAAATTGCCTGCGCGCCACCCCTAATTCCCTGGCGTTTTTTTGGAATATTTCAGAGCGAGGGAAAGCAATCTGCCGAATCTGGAAACAAGAAATCAATTAATTTCTTCGCCGCGTGACGAAATATCACGGCGCTGCGAAAGAAAGATGAAAGTTGTAAATTTAAAAAGACGACAAAAACAAGCCAATTATTTTGAGATCAGTCATATTTCAACTATGTTAAGTTAGTGGCCATCTAGTTCTCCTCTTGGCAGTTCTGTAGTAGCTGAATAACACTCCAAAAAACATTTGAACGAAGTGAATAAACTTAACTAATAAACAAACCGCGCTGGTGGTCGCCGTAAATTAAATATGCAGAAATCCAGCGTGCGAGATACTGTTAACTTTTAAACCTAAAATTACCACATTTTATGTCCAGGTTTGACCCTAATTAGATGCACGGCGAATTTTGACATCTAACACGAAGTGTCCCTTTAAGTCTAAGCCTTTGCTACCTATTTCTAACAATAAGGTTAGGGTAAAGGTTAGTGTTATTTTTATCTTAGGGTAAATGCAGCTGTTAATCCTTACTTGAGGAGCAGCATTTGGGGGACACTTTGTGACATTAATTGTCTGTATTCCGAGAAACGAGTGATGTTAAAGTTGGGGAGAAGAGCAAGGGGACACTTCGTGACGCTTATTGAAATTCGCGTGCATCTAATTAGGGTCAAACCTGGACATATCTCCAAATACAGAGAACGAAATGAAAGAAATGCGAAAGGATGCTCAATAACAATAAATTTTCATTCACGCTGAGGCGAAGAAACCTGTTTAAAAACAACAAAATGATCAAAATTTCGTTGACGTGCTTTCCTGCATGAACGCATGTTGATTCAAAATCAAATTGTTCTTCACGCTAAAGCAAAAGCTTGAGTTTTCCCGACCGCTTTTGCAGTCATTTTAACGCCCGTGCTTTAGCAATCGTTCCAAAACTTGAATTTGACTTCGAAGTAATAATGTACTTTGCCATTTTTTGTTTCTTAAGTCCAAAAAGCTGTTTTAAATTTGCGATCTGTTGTCGAAACTTAAGCTTACTTGAAAGCGCTCCGATCTTCATGTTTTCGCGGCGGTTGTAGGAAGAACTTCTTCACCGGAAAGGTTTGAGGACTTTGCGAGGAACGTTTTGGAACGTTTTCCAATGAGGCAAATCGATCAAAAATTGCTCAAAAATCGATAAAGATTTTATGCAGTCCTATTGGCTAGCTTTGCAATTTGTCCCTACAAAAAAAAACAAACCCAGCCGGATTTTTACCGTGGTATGCCACAGGCATCCCACGGAATTAACAAATAGGTGTATCCTTTCTTTCTATTGCCGTGTTTTCAACAAGAACTCAAGAGAGCACTGTCCTAATCTTTGATTTGCGTTTTGATTAACCAATCAGATTACGAGCCTGAGATTTCTATTGGATGATAGTTGACAAGGTGCAGCCCGAGCTAAATTCCTCACAGAAATCAAGAGGGACCATCATTCAAAAAACTATTTAAATCCTTTTCAGACACTTCGAAAATGCAAACAAGCAGCCGCTATTTTGTCAACAAGCACACACTGCTACACTACTCACTATCTACTTAACAATTAGATTATGAGCTCGAGATTTCTATCGCGTGATAGTTGACGAGGGCGCAGCCCGAGTCAACTATCGCGCAATAGAAATCGAGAGCGAATAATCTAATTGTTTTAGTATAAATCTACTAGTCGTTCAAAACTTTCATCTAAATTCTCTTCACAGACACTTCGAAAACACGAAAAGCGGCCCCCAGTGCACGCTGCTACGCTACTCACTATTTATCACAGAATAGAACGTGAGTAGCGTAGCCAATCAGAGGACGGCATTCGTGATAGAACGCTAGTAGATTTATACTAAAACTGAATAGATAGCGAGTAGCAAAGCCAATCAGAGAATGGCATTCATCATAGAATGCTAGTATACTAATACTTGATAGAAATACAGAAATTTTTTGTTTAATATTTGTTAAGGTCTTGCAGGTCATAAAATACAAATAATAAAACAACTTACATTTTGTTAGCACCAATGCTTGTACATATGAAGCTCTTGTGTTACTCTGTGATGTTGCCAGTAAACAGAACACTCGTGTTCACCAACAATTTATTGAACAATATTTCCTTTGGCTTATTACTGTGAAATCTATTTTCTATCAATCTTTGTAGTTCTACTGTCTTGTCATTCTTTGATGCTTTCTAAATTGGAGTTTGAAGCTCAGTCACAAGGTGCTTCATTCTCAAAATTTGATGCTAACGAGACTTGCTCTGCAAACCTGCAAAGAGAATAAAAACAAAACTGAAAAAACTGCTTAAAACTAGGGTTACCGCTTGAAACTAGGGTTATGGAACAAGGTTAGGCTTAGAGTTAACGCTTAGGGCTACCGCTTGAAACTAGGGTTACCGCTTAAAACTAGGGTTACCGCTTGAAACTAGGGTTACGGAACAAGGTTAGGCTTAGAGTTAGCGCTTAGGGCTACCGCTTGAAACTAGGGTTACCGCTTAAAACTAGGGTTACCGCTTGAAACTAGGGTTACGGAACAAGGTTAGGCTTAGAGTTAACGTTTAGTGTTACCGCTTGAAACTAGGGTTAGCGTTGAAGGGTGAGGGTTATTGCCTAGGGTTAGCGCTAGCGCTTCATTGTTAGGGTTAGCGCTTCGGATAACGTTAGAGTTAAGGTCAGGACGCGTTAGGGTTAGTGCAGTGTTAGGCCAAGGAAAACAATCAAGATGTAACCTTAAAAATGTTGATTTCAGGTTTTTAAAACCGTTAAAATTGTGATTTCACGTTATCATCCGACCGCAAGGACGTTAATTTCACTCAAATTACAGCCAGTTCACTTTACGCGATTTCACGTCAAGGCATGACGGCAAGGATGTTGATTTCACTTCAAATCTAACAAGCTGTTCATTTCACCCAGCATGTAAACTCGAAAACGGCGATTTCGGGCCTAAATAGGTTAAAATGTTGATTTCACTTTAAAGCGTCACAGCAACTATCTCTATTTCATTTTAACTGCCTGCAACGTATAAGCTTAAAAATGTAGGGCTGACAGATTAACAGATTAACCCTTCTGTGCAACGTACAGGTCTCTCTCCTTACATCTGCATGGCCCCTGATCCCAGAAGTTTAAAACACTACAAATCTTGCCGATTTGAAGTAAAATCAACGCAACCTGGATCACAGATCTATGTTTTGAATCAATCGATCGCTTCTTGTTGGCCATTATTATGGTGGAATAAAAAAGGAAAAAAACACGCTCTGTAATTAGTTAAATATTATTGTGATTTACGGAGTCTTGTCTTGTCTTGTCTTGGCTTGTCTTGCCGAACGTGATCGAAATGCATGCCGGGAAGGTTCTGTTACACCTCGTGCGCGGGTAAACATGGAGGATGATGGAAGAAAAATTTTATAAGTCTAAAAGCAGTTCTCATTTTCCAAACTTTGAAGCTAGCAACGCTTGACAAATGGGCCACAACTCACGACAGGGTTTTATTCTTGGGCAAGAACTGCTCTTGGACTTTGCTGCCTGGATCGACCTGACTTCGAACGCTGATAACTGACTTGCCGCTGATATCAGTTGCGTTGGAAGTTACAGAACACGTTTTGCTTCTTTAAAACGTGCTGGTGACTTACGGGTTTATCAAGGCTTTATGATGCCTATCAACGACCAGGCAGGCTACAAGGTACTTAAAAACAATGCTTAAGATATTAGTCGAAAGAGCTGTACTGCATCATGCATCACTTCTCTTTGCTTTGACGCTCGATCGAAATTCACGTGTTGTCTCACGTCACAATAACCTGTATAAAAAAATCTCTCCAGATTCCCGCTGTATACGCATTTTTTTTAAAATAGATATCTTCATTTTTGAAAAAAGAAAAGGAACAGAGCGAAAAAAAAAATTGAGCGACCTCGTATCGAACCGGCGTCACGGCAAAACAAATTCGAATCTGGCCCGTTCAGCGCCTCATCCGCTTGTGCTAACGAAGCAGTAG
>JAHPZR010017371.1:0-5000 GCA_019787425.1 Platygyra sinensis
GATTGGATCACCAGGGAGAAGATACAAATGCCTGGAGTGTCCCGATTGTCCCGCGGGCATGCAACCTTCTGTCCCGTGCGGCAGCTCTGTTGCTTTCGGGACGTCTATCCATTGCGTTCCTTGTCAACTTGGTAAGACGTATTCGGATAAATATGGAAAGATGCAATGCGAAGCGTGTACCGTATGTTCTAAAGGAAAAGCGATAAAAAAGAACTGCACCTTATTCTCTAACGCCGAGTGTGATGATAAATGCGCTAGTGGTTTTTACCCCGTGCCATTTATCTTCGACTGTTTTCCTTGTGCGAAATGCTGTGGAGACGGAAAGGACGAAATGGCGCTGGAATGTGCGAATTATGAGAACAAGTGTAAAGTCCGCTCAACTCCATGCCCAAATTTCCCGACCACAAAGCCTGCTGACATCACGACGCACACCTTGAAAATACTATCACCTACGAGGCCTTCAAAGACTTTCACTGCGACGAGAGGAAAGAGACATTTACAAACAACAACTCAAAGGACCTCCTCCACCATGCATAGAACTCGACCAGTGAAGTTGGAAAATGAATCAACAACGTTGTTGAGAACACACATCACTAAGCTACAGTCGACGTTCTCCGTGCCGTCTACTTTGGTAGCGAACAAAGCGGTCGAAGGCAGAGTGATAGTATCAAGGGAAAAGAACGAAGAAAGCAATCTTTTCGTTATCTTAATGGTAGTGTTAGCATTTACAATGCTGGTAATCCTGGGTTTTGTGGCTTTTATAGTGTGCGAACGGCGAAGCAATCTTCGAAGGAATGATGTTGCTACAGTTGAACGGGCAACAGAACATGACCTGGCTGCATCTTCCTTGCAAGTGCAAATAAATCCAAGTGAGTCTCTATTATAGGTGTAAGAGAACTAAATAAGAGAAATGATCAAAAGTGTTTTACATGGACAGGACCCACCAGTACTGTAATCAAAAAGCTCCTAGTAGCCAATGTCTGTGTGTCCTGTCGTTTTCCTACCGAAAACCGTAATATAAAACTGAGGCTCATCCCAATGGCGTTGTTGAGTAACCCCTCTTGCACTTAAGGACGTTCGCGCGAAAATTTTCAGTCGATAAAATTTTTTTACATTTTTACTGCAGGCAGATAATGAGGTACTTGTGCCAGAAATTCAAAAAAAAATGAGGATCATTGTCCTCGTTTCAGAGATAAAGTGTGTGGTAAACTATACTGATTTCGAAGACTTGTCCCATACAATTGAGCACGGTCTACAGGGGTTTATAGTTAAAAATATCGAAGGTGAGTCAACGGAGGCAAACGATCTTATTCATACTGATTTTGTAGAAGTGCGTCTGTTGCGTAAATAATTCTAAGTGTTACTAACGCTTTCACAAAATTTAACCCTTTAAGAGGCATTTGAAACCGCCGCACAGATGCACGAAGAGCTAATAAGAACGGAATTCGATGGTGCATTTTGCCGAAAAAAATTCAAACTTCTAGTCGATAGATTTTCTTCATTTTTTCCCTAAACGTAGAAAATCAGCAGAGAAAATGATCCATCAAAAGAAAATTGGGGTCACCGAACGTCCAAGATCGTTAAATCCAGGCAAAGCTCTAGCAATGGCCATCTGCCCTATCATTTGTTTATTTTATGACTTAGCGCGCGCGTGAATTTGCGTGCGCAGTAAGGATGCGCAGAAACAATTAACGCGTCTTCGAGTAGACTCTTATGTGAGCACTTTACCTATTCTGTCCGTTACCGTAATTGGTTAACCTGTTTTCACTTTATCTCTCCATCACTCCTTCGTTTCCGCTTAAACATTTTGTACATCCGCTGACCAGTGCATAACGCTTGGCATACATTACGCATGTAAATGAACCAAATGGTGGATGTCCAACCATGAAACTGTACAATCAAAATTACTTTCATGACTACAAAAAGATACTACAAAAGACCAATGAAATACATAAAAAAGAGGAGGAACTTGCTTTTGATCATTTTGTTTGCGATAAATAAACCGAACAGATAGGTAAGGGCTATTGGTTTTGGAGAGGTCTGTTACACTTAAATTTGACGTCACAATGACTTATAATGTGTAAAATGTAACACAAGTGTCACGCTTCTTTTTTGGAGCTTTCAGTAACGTTTCCGAACAAAGGAATCAAAAACAAATGCCCGCCGCAAGTGGTTCATTATTTATTTTCCCGAGTTCAGTGGCTCATAGCCACTTTGATTAGATTTCTGAATGTGCATGAACCAGTCTTAACTGAGAAATTCCTCTCAAATTTTTAATACATTTTTCTCCAGCTGAAAGCTTCTTTACTCCCGATTTAGAAAATCCACGTATACCTTGCTCGATATCCAAAAACCCTGCCTAACCCTGCTTACAAAAGGTTTGATTTATTACTCACTGGAATGCTCTTTTATTTAGCTTATAGGGCCTTGAGCAGCTGGAGAATGAAAACCAGGGACTTTTTGATTGGATGTGCTTAAAGCTGGACAATGGAAGATGGTGGTTCAGACGTGACTACGAGCGCCTAGCAGCTAAGTACAAAGAGATTTCACTTGAAGAACGTAACGCCTTACATGATGAGCTGCAAAGCAAAGGAAGTCCTTCCAAAAGCTTGATGAGTTTGCTCCGGGCAAGATACCCAAACCTTCCTTTACGTCAGTTTGTTGAGACACTGAAAGAGATTGGACGGAATGACATCGCACAGAAACTAATGCCTCATGTAAGTCACAATGACACCTGAGCAACTTACTTGCTTAGTAGACCGTGAGGTACATCCGGGTTAGATGAAAAATTAGAATGTGAAAGGCAGACGGAAATCGGCTAAATTAAAGCTTCTCTTTCCCTCCCCTTTTGTCGTCGGCCAAGTTATAACAACAGAACACACTGACTTGACAGTTAACAACATTGTCACAAACGTGTTCTTACACAGCTAGTGCCCATAAATTACTAAAACAACAACACAAACTGTGATATCAGGATTCCCTGGAAACGGAATTAAAAACTATAAACGTGGGCCAAGGGCTTTCCTGAAGACAGAAGGTCGAACCGTCACACGCCTTACAATTGACGTATAATCCAGGAGGCATATTGTGTATGTACAACAAGTTGAAAACAAGAAGTTTACTATCTCGCTCGTTTGAGTTTGAGCTGAGAAATGCGGCATGCGGTCAAAGCGCACGACTTCCGCACGACTTATAAATGCAAGAATTTGATCACTGTTCTTTCGTTGAATGTAAGATAAAACGAATAGGCTTGTTTTGTTGTACTTGTAATCAAGCTCTGGATAATAACTCCACTTTTTACCCAAGTATAAGGAGATTACGGTTCATCGCTGGTTCAATTTCTGTTTTTGTTTTTAATTTGCACTCAAAAGTGCTCCAGCGACCACTGGGCGTTGATTAAAATTTGAAAAGCTTACGTTTATTGCACCCTGCAAGCAGAGCCTTTTCTTACGGTACATATGCTTTGTACTGTAATAAAAGATAAAACAAAAATACATAAAAGAGGGTCTGTTCGCAGGGTGGTTTATTGAACTGTGTGACGATCAACTGAATTTGTCCCTGAACTTGAACGATTGCATTACTCCTCCTACTTTTGATGACGATGGGGTCTATTGAACCCAAAGAATGAGCACTTTAATTTGTAATTGAAATTCGCCTATACGAATGTGGAAAATACTAGCAAATTTTGAGGAAGCAAGGGAAAGACGGGAAGGGATGACTGGGGAAGAGTTTGTCGCGCCCTTTTGTTGTATTCCCTGCTCTCGAACACGTGGCAATCAGTCCGTAAGTCCTTCCGTCTGTCCGTCCCTCCTTCTCTCTCCCTCAGTCCGTTAGACGGTCATATAGTCAGTCAGTTAGCTAGCAGCAGCCAGTCAGCCAGTCCAGTCTGTCAGTCGTCAGTCGTCAGTCTGTCAGTCTGTCAGTCTCAGTCAGTCAGCCAGTCAGCCAGCCAGCCAGCCAGCCAGCCAGCCAGTCAGTCAGTCAGTCAGTCGCAGTCAGTCAGTCAGTCAGTCAGTAGTCAGTCAGTCAGTCAGTCAGTCAGTCATCAAATGAATATTGATTAGAAATTTCTCTATTTACGTGATGCTTGGAAAAGACGCTGTACATATATCATAGTCATCAAGTTAACTTTGATTTAATATGAAATTTAATTAAAAGGGACATAATCCTTCGTCTAGAAATGTTTCAGTGTGGTTCTTAGCTTCTGAAGAAAATTGTCATTATTCTCGCAAGTGGAACAGCGTTATAGACCCTATGTAAAAATGGCTGCCATTAAATTATTCTTTTGTCCGTATCCAAAAATAGCCTCACTAACCTCGTTCGGGATAACAAATTCTTTACAATTTTTGTCTCAAAACGAGGTTAGTGAGGCTAATTTGAATACGAGCAAAAGAATAATATAAAGGCAGCCATTTTTGCATAGGGTTTATACAAATGTTGCGTGATTTTCGTTTGACCTTGAAAAACGGCTTCCGAAAGTGTTGGCAACAGAGAGCGCGGGCTCCTTTCCCGAACAGCGGCTGGTAATCGAGCGTAACTTACCAAAACGCGAGCAAGTTTGTGTCTGCTCGCTAAAGCAATCAAACTAACTCTATTTTCCAGTACGTTCTGTTGAGTTCTGTTGGCCGGGTGGAGGGGAGAGGCTTAATCATTTCAGAGGTCAAGAAAAAAAAATCGCTCAACTGCAACGAGGCATATACACTTGACTATTTTTAGAATTCTTATTCATATATTCCAGTGAAGAAAATAAAGCCTGGCTCAGGAGAATATATGGAGGTTGGCTCAGGAGGATGAACGAAAAATGACTGAGCGAAAAATGAACAGCAAAGAAAAAGCAAACAAACAAAAAACAGAAACAAGAAAACGAAAAACCCCGTAAAATGAATGTGCGAACTGCCACCTTTTGCTTGCGCACAGGACACGCTTGCATACATGCAGTCTCGAACGCTTTTTTTTTCAAGAGGTGGTTTTTTTATGGTTTGCTAATTTTAATCGTTTGT
>JAHPZR010017371.1:10000-19147 GCA_019787425.1 Platygyra sinensis
GTTCATCGCACAGAAGGAACTGCAACTCTGCTTAATTTGTTGAGTTTATATATGATTTGAAAGACACTCTAGTCTTTCCATAAACAGTGTAACACGGTTGGTCGTCAGTGTGGACCCAATAGGCCATTTCCGAGTTCCCTTTAGCCTCTGTTTAAAAGCGAGTGTAAGCGCGAAACCATTCTTATGAAAATGACTTTGACTTGCATGAAATAAAACTGCATGCAAAACTCAATTTCATATGAAAGGTTTCGCACTTAGACTCGTTTGAAACAGAGGCACAAGAGAACTCGGAAATCATGGCCATTTGCTTAAAGTAGCAGATATGAACTGTAGCATTTTCTATTGTTCTGCGTGGTGTTATAGTTCTTTCATGGACCGTTACTCAATACAAGTGAGTCAACCATCCGAGGGCCTCTTCATGTGAGCCCGGTCAACTGGCTAGCTCGGTTTCCGTATTTCGACATTTCTTTTTTTCGTTAAAATTTCGATGTGTTCATACGAGAAGCCGTGCTGGAGGTTTCAGGCTCAAACTCCACCTGTACGGTCCCTGGGGAGGGGTGAACAAATTATCAATGTTACATACCCCCTTTTCTCTGTGGTGCCAATATCTCACGCACTCTCTATTCTCACGTAAGGGTCGCTTTACCATGGCAACCAAGGGAAAAAAACTGATTTAATAAATAACAATAATATTTTGGTTATTGACATTTTGCTGTAATATTTATAACTGTTAGAAAGAGCTGTCTCCGGTATTCTGAATAAAAGTTCAGAAAACGTAAACAGAGAAAAAAATAACCATCAGTTCCAACTGACAAATAGAAAAAGTGCATGTCCAAAAATTCATTTCTTACAATGTAACAATGCAAAGTGTATTTCTCTAAGCGGGAGATGTTTTCTACACTTACAAAAATCTGGTCTACTGAAAAAAATCAACGCAGACGCCCAATATTTACTATGTGCCAAAGTTATCTTACCAATACAACATTTCAGCAAATATTTCGCTCCGTACTAGTAAATTATAACTAATTTGCGTCTTAAGCCTGGTTCTCATATCGCGCCGACCTACCTGTGACGTAGTCGCCGGTTGCAACTGAGGTTTGGTGATCTGTTCCAGTGGGTCCCCAGTGCATCTGCGATGGATTGCCGCAGAACTCAAACTGCAAATCGAATTAGAGCTATTTTCGACATTTCACCTGTAAATATGAATCGAATTGTCTTACTGGAGTACGTTGCGCCCGCAGATGATGTTCACATAAAATATTTTTTATCGCCGACAACCGCTGGCTTGCCTGATAAGTTGAACTCAGCTCAAATTCGCAGGCAAGCCGGCGATCAATGGGGCAGATCGTGATTCGGTGATAAATGTTCACTTATGTCGTAACGGTGTCCTAGGTATGTCGGCGGCATATAAGAACCAGGCTTCATCAAATACTTGTAGTTGAGGGTCTCAATGGGGGACTGGGGTCAAGGGGCAGCTTTAACGGTACGTTAGATCTTCTGATTTTGACGGTTGACTGTAAAATTTTGGAGCTTTTGACGGTACGCGGTTATTAAGGGGAAATTTCTTCCATGACTAATAAAATCAACTGCTTTATATGTCGTCTTGGTATTGCACTGATGACCTGGGCTGGGTTGTTCAAAGCCTGATTAAGCTAACCCCGGGTTAGCGAGAATTTTGATTTCAGTTTTGTAATTTTGTGGCGAGGTGTTCTCTTTATATTGTTTGCCATGCAGTTTTATGCTGTAGTAATTTCAGACTACACTAAACGTTAGAGGTGAAAAACATTTTTGAACAAGAAAAAAAATTTCTGCACTTAACGTTGAATCCTGGGTTAACGTTAACCGGCTTTCGAACAACCCGGCCCAGCTGAAGTGAAAGTTTACCGACATACTCTAAGACCTCTAGTAATATTTATATCTTTGTTTAACAAAATCACCTCAAGATTTCTATCACGTGAAAGTTGACGAGGACGCTGCCCGAATCGACTATCACGCATATAAATCGACAGCGAATAATCTAATTGTTTTAATATACATCTATTGGCCGTTCAAAACTTTATCTAAATCATCTCGAAAACGCCAAGAAGCGTCTGTCATTTTGTTCAAAACCGAACACTGCTACGCTACTATCTACCTAACAATTATTCCTCTCGCCCTCATGGGCTCTGAGTCAATAGCCCATGAGGCTGAAGGCCGAATGGGCTATTGACTCAGAGCCCATGAGGGCGAGAGGAATAATTGTAAAATCCAACTAGTTGCTCAAAAAAATATCGAGACAAACCATCTTTCGCTAGTTAAAGCCATTGTTTTGGCTTTCAGAGCCGGCGCTTTTCGCTACTAGTGGGCTATAACAAATAATTTGGTTTTATCAACTGAGTTGATAATGTGAATTAGCCACCGTAAAGAGATTCGAAAGCTGACGTTTCGAGCGCTAGCCCTTCGTCGGAGCGAATCTATGCACTCTGCACTTCTCCTCACTTGCGAGTTCTTTTTGCACTCTTTCGATAGGCTATAACAAATAGCCTACTAGTAGCTCAACCAATCAGAACGCAGCATTGATAATAGACCACAAGTTGGATTTTACTAAAATAGAATATAGACAGTGACTAGCGTAGCCAATCATAGAAAGACATTCGTGATAGAACACTAGTAAATTTATACTGATAAACAATCAGATCATGAGCTCAAGATTTCTATCACGTGATAGTTGATGAGGGCGCACCACGAGTCAACTATCACGCATAGAAACGGAGAGCGAATAATCTAATTGTTTTAGCATAAATCTACTAGTCATTCAAAACTTTATCTAAATCCTTCTCATATACACCTAGGAAATGTAAAGTGGTTGTTACTTTGTTCACAAAAACACACTCAAACCATTTGGCGATTAACATTGAACTACGACTTTTGACGATTTACAGTAAAAATTGCAGCTTTTGGACACTTGACAGTTAAATTTTAGGCTGACTGATGGCTGAAGGTTAACCCCATTGAGACCCTCGTAGATAGGGCTGCACTTTTTTACGTTTTTATTTAAGTGAATATCATTGTGTACAATCTTCTAATCCAAATCTAGCATCAAGACTGTCAATATAATTTTTGCTTTTCTAAACCTAATATTGACAAGTCCTTTAGAATTGATGATTTAAAGCAAAACTCATTAGCAATGTGGTTAGGGTAGAGAAAATGATCCCTCAAAAAGAAATTTGACTGAAACAAGGAATTCTCTTTCCTAGCCTGTAAATAAACTCACGTTTGAGGAACACACGTGTGGGTGGCAAAACGTTCAACCTCGTTCTGAGGGTCTCTCTCTCTCACTCTTGGGGGCGAGGAGAGAGAGAGAGACCCTGGAAACGAGAGAGATCAAAGATCAAGGCTGACTTTGCTGGCGCTTCAGCACCAGACTCCTCGCTCAATGACTCGCACTTTGCCGCTCACGCGTGGGACTCAAAGTTGAGCCTGCTCACAGACTATCTCTTTACTGAAGATGAAAACCAATGCAGAGACTTCTGAGAGGGACTGGAAGCTAGCTGGAGCTCTTGAATTGAAGAAAATGTAATTACCCAGGCCACTGCACCGACTTCCAACATTTATTTGCTGAAAAAAAAAATTGCTGTGTGAGTATCGAAACAGAAGTACTAGGGAAACATATCACATTCAAACATAAAGAAAATTATTTTTTCTTTAACCCACATTTTTACCTTCATTAATAACCAAAATTTCTTACAAGAAATTTGTCAATGACCCGATTCATACTTTGCAAATTGTTATTAAATATTATTTTTTATATATTTTCACTGTACATAGTTTATATCTGTTTTATACTTTTATCTGGGGAAACGCCCATAGGGTCGACCTCTTCTTTTCGATTTCAAGATGTCCATTTTTTCATCCTATTGTGAATTAAGGATGCCATTTCATCTTTAATTAATTTAGTCCCAAGGGCCGGGTTGCTCGAAAGCCGGTTAATTTTCACCCAGGATTAAACGTTAACTGAGGCATTATTTTTTTCTTGTTTAAAAATGTTTTTCACCTCTAACATTTGGTGTAGTTTGAGATTACTAAAGCTCAAAACTGAAGGGCAAACAATATAAACAGATTACCCAACCAAAAGGGTTACAAACTGAAATCAAAATTCTCACTAACCCTGGGTTAGCTTCATCAGGCTTTGAACAACCGGGCCCAGGAGAATGGCAAATCCAGAATTGTTTGGTAAGAAAGATGACAAAAACTCAAAAGATTTCCATGTAAATGCGGCACCCAGGAAAGAACCCTGTAAGAGAGCAGACTCGTCTCCAGTCTTCTTCATACAACACATGACACAGCACAAGAGGAAGAGTGTGAAGGAGAGCATGGTATACCCATCTAACCTTGCGCTCCCACCTCACTCTGTGACGCACGCTTTATGAAGTTGTCTGAAGATGACTGGGGATGAGTCAGGTAAGAAAGCGCCTTCTAAAAGCTGTATTTGTATCACTTGATAGCAACACAAACCAGCACCAGCAGTCGACCTAATAATCATACAGAATTTCTTCAACCGGAATTAAGTTTGTCATATTAATGTATATATAAATGTCAAAGAGTTCGGTTTTTAGAAAAACAATGTTCGACAACTTATATGATTATGTAAGAGATCGACCATCAGGCCTTATCCACCATATGGGAGTTCGGTTGTAAAGTTAATAATTAATCATTCTTCATTATAAGAGTTTGTATGGAGAATATTCCTGTTGCTTATAAATGTATGAAATTCGCAATAAAGTTTCCCTTTTAACTCACCGATGTTGTCTCCTTGTCATTTCTTGTGATTTTGTAGCGTTTTAGGCCTCCTAGATGCAGTCCAAGGCTTTTCTTGAGCAGCCGCTTTTTCCACCCCTAAAAGCGAAGCGAAGGTTGGAATCCCTCCCGAGACCGGGCTCGCTCTCGGCGGCGATAAATATCGTGAAATTCGCGCCACAGTGATTTTTTTCCCAAAAGCTGCTTCGGCGATAAATAAGCGACGTTATCCAGTTCTCGCATCGCTGATTTCTAGTTTTTCGAGGATGTAAATCGCCGTTTGAGTGCACTATGCAACGGCCTGGCTATGCGCAGTCAAGGCAGCCCTGCAACGAAACCCAACCGTCAAGCACGATTTGAAATCCCAACCCGACTGGCATAGGACGTTTGTTCAATGACAATTGGAGACCAAGGGGAGACGGACGCAGTTAAATTGTCAGTTCTCAAGTTGCCCGCGGAGCTAGTCATGCAAATCCGGAGGTAACATTACCGATCGCGTGATGACCTTTTGAAACGTTTGTCAGTGTTTCAAGTATCCCTGCTGCCGCGCAGTTGATCTCAACCATATACTAGTCTTGGAACATTTTCATTTATTTGCGCTTTGACTTCTTATGAATAAGAGGTGAAACCTGCTTGACTGGCTTCTTTTTTTAAATTGAAATATCTCTGACTAATTTTCGGTAATTATCGATCGGTAATCTTACCTCCAGATTTGCATGACTAGCTCCGCGGGCAACTTGAGAACTGACAATTTAACTGCGTCCGTCTCCCCTTGGTCTCCAATTGTCATTGAACAAACGTCCCATGCCAGTCGGGTTGGGATTTCAAATCGTGCTTGACGGTTGGGTTTCGTTGCAGGGCTGCCTTGACTGCGCATAGCCAGGCCGTTGCATAGTGCACTCAAACGGCGATTTACATCCTCGAAAAACTAGAAATCAGCGATGCGAGAACTGGATAACGTCGCTTATTTATCGCCGAAGCAGCTTTTGGGAAAAAAATCACTGTGGCGCGAATTTCACGATATTTATCGCCGCCGAGAGCGAGCCCGGTCTCGGGAGGGATTCCAACCTTCGCTTCGCTTTTAGGGGTGGAAAAAGCGGCTGCTCAAGAAAAGCCTTGGACTGCATCTAGGAGGCCTAAAACGCTACAAAATCACAAGAAATGACAAGGAGACAACATCGGTGAGTTAAAAGGGAAACTTTATTGCGAATTTCATACATTTATAAGCAACAGGAATATTCTCCATACAAACTCTTATAACGAAGAATGATTAATTATTAACTTTACAACCGAACTCCCATATGGTGGATAAGGCCTGATGGTCGATCTCTTACATAATCATATAAGTTGTCGAACATTGTTTTTCTAAAAACCGAACTCTTTGACATTTTTATATACATTAATATGACAAACTTAATTCCGGTTGAAGAAATTCTGTATGATTATTAGGTCGACTGCTGGTGCTGGTTTGTGTTGCTATCAAGTGATACAAATACAGCTTTTAGAAGGTGCTTTCTTACCTGACTCATCCCCAGTCATCTTCAGACAACTTCATAAAGCGTGCGTCACGGAGCGAGGTGGGAGCGCAAGGTGAGATGGGTATACCATGCTCTCCTTCACACTCTTCCTCTTGTGCTGTGTCATGTGTTGTATGAAGAAGACTGGAGACGAGTCTGCTCTCTTACAGGGTTCTTTCCTGGGTGCCGCATTTACATGGAAATCTTTTGAGTTTTTGTCATCTTTCTTACCAAACAATTCTGGATTTGCCATTCTCCTGGGCCCGGTTGTTCAAAGCCTGATGAAGCTAACCCAGGGTTAGTGAGAATTTTGATTTCAGTTTGTAACCCTTTTGGTTGGGTAATCTGTTTATATTGTTTGCCCTTCAGTTTTGAGCTTTAGTAATCTCAAACTACACCAAATGTTAGAGGTGAAAAACATTTTTAAACAAGAAAAAAATAATGCCTCAGTTAACGTTTAATCCTGGGTGAAAATTAACCGGCTTTCGAACAACCCGGCCCTGGGGACTAAATTAATTAAAGATGAAATGGCATCCTTAATTCACAATAGGATGAAAAAATGGACATCTTGAAATCGAAAACAAGAGGTCGACCCTATGGGCGTTTCCCCAGATAAAAGTATAAAACAGATATAAACTATGTACAGTGAAAATATATAAAAAATAATATTTAATAACAATTTGCAAAGTATGAATCGGGTCATTGACAAATTTCTTGTAAGAAAGTTTGGTTATTAATGAAGGTAAAAATGTGGGTTAAAGAAAAAATAATTTTCTTTATGTTTGAATGTAATATGTTTCCCTAGTACTTCTGTTTCGATACTCACACAGCAATTTTTTTTTTCAGCAAATAAATGTTGGAAGTCGGTGCAGTGGCCTGGGTAATTACATTTTCTTCAATTCAAGAGCTCCAGCTAGCTTCCAGTCCCTCTCAGAAGTCTCTGCATTGGTTTTCATCTTCAGTAAAGAGATAGTCTGTGAGCAGGCTCAACTTTGAGTCCCACGCGTGAGCGGCAAAGTGCGAGTCATTGAGCGAGGAGTCTGGTGCTGAAGCGCCAGCAAAGTCAGCCTTGATCTTTGATCTCTCTCGTTTCCAGGGTCTCTCTCTCTCTCCTCGCCCCCAAGAGTGAGAGAGAGAGACCCTCAGAACGAGGTTGAACGTTTTGCCACCCACACGTGTGTTCCTCAAACGTGAGTTTATTTACAGGCTAGGAAAGAGAATTCCTTGTTTCAGTCAAATTTCTTTTTGAGGGATCATTTTCTCTACCCTAACCCCATTGCTATGAGTTCCGCTCGTAGATCATCAGTCTGGACTTGTCATTTAGTTTTAGTTAAGTGAATATCATTGTGTACAATCTTCTGATCCTAAATCTTGCATCAAGACTTGTCACATATAATTTTCACTTTTCTAAACCTAATATTGACAAGTCCTTTAGAATGATGATCTACGAGCGAAACTCATTAGCAATGGGGTTAGGGTAGAGAAAATGATCCCTCAAAAAGAAATTTGACTGAAACAAGGAATTCTCTTTCCTAGCCTGTAAATAAACTCACGTTTGAGGAACACACGTGTGGGTGGCAAAACGTTCAACCTCGTTCTGAGGGTCTCTCTCTCTCACTCTTGGGGGCGAGGAGAGAGAGAGAGACCCTGGAAACGAGAGAGATCAAAGATCAAGGCTGACTTTGCTGGCGCTTCAGCACCAGACTCCTCGCTCAATGACTCGCACTTTGCCGCTCACGCGTGGGACTCAAAGTTGAGCCTGCTCACAGACTATCTCTTTACTGAAGATGAAAACCAATGCAGAGACTTCTGAGAGGGACTGGAAGCTAGCTGGAGCTCTTGAATTGAAGAAAATGTAATTACCCAGGCCACTGCACCGACTTCCAACATTTATTTGCTGAAAAAAAAAATTGCTGTGTGAGTATCGAAACAGAAGTACTAGGGAAACATATTACATTCAAACATAAAGAAAATTATTTTTTCTTTAACCCACATTTTTACCTTCATTAATAACCAAACTTTCTTACAAGAAATTTGTCAATGACCCGATTCATACTTTGCAAATTGTTATTAAATATTATTTTTTATATATTTTCACTGTACATAGTTTATATCTGTTTTATACTTTTATCTGGGGAAACGCCCATAGGGTCGACCTCTTGTTTTCGATTTCAAGATGTCCATTTTTTCATCCTATTGTGAATTAAGGATGCCATTTCATCTTTAATTAATTTAGTCCCCAGGGCCGGGTTGTTCGAAAGCCGGTTAATTTTCACCCAGGATTAAACGTTAACTGAGGCATTATTTTTTTCTTGTTTAAAAATGTTTTTCACCTCTAACATTTGGTGTAGTTTGAGATTACTAAAGCTCAAAACTGAAGGGCAAACAATATAAACAGATTACCCAACCAAAAGGGTTACAAACTGAAATCAAAATTCTCACTAACCCTGGGTTAGCTTCATCAGGCTTTGAACAACCGGGCCCAGGAGAATGGCAAATCCAGAATTGTTTGGTAAGAAAGATGACAAAAACTCAAAAGATTTCCATGTAAATGCGGCACCCAGGAAAGAACCCTGTAAGAGAGCAGACTCGTCTCCAGTCTTCTTCATACAACACATGACACAGCACAAGAGGAAGAGTGTGAAGGAGAGCATGGTATACCCATCTCACCTTGCGCTCCCACCTCGCTCCGTGACGCACGCTTTATGAAGTTGTCTGAAGATGACTGGGGATGAGTCAGGTAAGAAAGCACCTTCTAAAAGCTGTATTTGTATCACTTGATAGCAACACAAACCAGCACCAGCAGTCGACCTAATAATCATACAGAATTTCTTCAACCGGAATTAAGTTTGTC